>JBBBDQ010001302.1:3515000-3775000 GCA_037127315.1 Ascarosepion bandense
TAATTCTTTCAAAATTAAGCGATTTATTTGATACTGTATTTGTATTACGAACAAGACTTCATCATAAAAAAATAAAAATCCAGTATTTTTCGGGTCTAACAAATATTGTTGCTTGAGGAAAAGAAATCTATAAACAATATTTATAGAAAGGTGAAGAAATATAAAACACAAGCAAACAATAAATTTAGACCACAAGAAAAATAAAATGAGACAATGAAGCTCAAATTCGCCAAATATAATATTCCACAAATAATAAAATATGACAGGGTCGGGAATTTGAACCAAAAAAAAAAAAGAAGCTCAACATATTTTGATATTGCTTCGGATCACATAACTGATGATAAAACCTGAGAAAATAGGTAAGTATATCGATCCTGCCAGAAAACATATTATGGAAGTTATTGAAGATAAAGGTGGTAGAAGCGCCAGTTATTAACGGAGCACTGGCATAGGTCCTAAAGAGTTTTCGTTAGAACGGAATAAATTAATCTTGTAATGAAATGTCTCTCACACACAATTGTTCTATCACCTATGTGGACTGACTATATTAGTAGCTATATATGGTGAGCATAGGAGATACCTGTGACTTGTTTTCGGCTTTTACCAGCCTGCCACCAGATTCTCTGTCTTGTTGTAGTGTATTCTGTTTCGGAGTCGTCTTGCGGCCTTGGCCGAGATAGAACTCACCACACCCCTCCAATTATTCCCTGTGCATTTGGAACCCTGGTACAGTTTTCTAGTGAAATTCATAACCTTGTCAAATAGCTGAATACTTGATGCTTCGCCAGGGCTACCAAGGGTGTTTCTATTGTGACACTAACACTAGATGGGTTGCCTCCAGGCCCCATCTTGTTATTTAACCCATAACCTTTTTCAAGGGTACTAGTGCTTAAGTGAATGCAGGGTACTCAACTGGAATTCGAACCCGGCTCACCGTTTTCTCTTTCCAAGCCGGTATCTACTGCACCACAACGCACATCCGTCACTGAACGTTTACAGCGCCTGGTATTCCCAAGTGGTCACCCATCTAAGTACTGACCAGGCTCACGTTGCTTAACTTCGGTGATCGAACGAGAACCGGTGTATTCAATGTGATATTCCGTATTCTCTTTACACTAAATCTCTATTCTTTAATCTACACACGTGTTACTATCCTTTCATTCGAGTACCAGCTTGTCTGTTTGTAACCTTTTTAAAGCATACAACAGTGGCTACCAGAGATTCGATTCCAACTCACAGAGAGAAAACCCCCAAGACTCCGTTTGTAAAACGTGCAACGGTGGTAATTACGGATTTGATCAACTTACGCGAAAAACACTCAGTGAAATTACACGACAAAGATGAAACAACTGACTGAATTGACTAAAGCATTACACGCTAGTCTGCAGTCACAACAGCAGTGCAACAACAATTACAGCAAAAGTTGTTACAGCAACAATTACAGAAACAGTTGTTACAGAAACAACAAAAGAATTGAAAAATTACAAAAAATGTTTCAGCATGAACTGATGCAATTACGAAAACAACAAGCGGAAGACATTAAGCTATTGTGCAAAACCATGATATCTAAAACAAGAGAAGAACGGTGCTACAGATATCTTCCCTGAAGAAAAATCGGATTCATGATCAGAATTTAAGTATGACCAAGATAATGGAGTAACTTCCCCTGCCTATTTTCGTAGGTACGAGACGACTTTTTCGAAAAAGTGCCAACAATGGTCTGAGGATGAGAAAATTACGTTGTTAGTCCAAAAATTATGTACAGAGGAGAACACTAAATACACAAACTTAATTTTACCTAAAAGGCCGGAGGAAATCTCATTCGAGGAGAGAATAAATATTTTGTCATGAATGTTCGACGAAAGAGATACTTTATTCCATATTCAGTATAAGAGTTTAAACATTGTAAAACAAGAGAATGATAACTTTGTGACTTATGCAGGCAATGTAAATTCACAATGTGAATTGTATAAATTAGGTGACCTTTTAGTCGACATGTTTAAATGTTTAATCTTAGTCCAGGAACTTCCAGCGGTGAAGAACAAAATCATCGGACCAAGGATTCTGACAATTATGAAATAAAACCCTCAAAATACGCTTCAAAAGGTGACTAGGGAGTGTCAGAGGTTGATAAATGTAAAACAAGACAATACGCTGAGAAAAAAAAACTAAACATTTCTCGAGTCCAAGCGATAAAACAACCGAAATTTCCAAAATAAAAACCGAAAATAACCCAGTGTGATGTCTGTAGTGGTCACATTTTAAAAAAGGCTGCTTTGTAAGAATAAGATTTGCTTCGAGTGTGACTACGCGGTCACAAAAGCTCACATTGTTGGTATAAACAGAAAAGAAAGAAGCAAATATTTAAATCAAAAGTAAGTGTCGTTTTATCCAAGAACAAAAGTAAAAAGGGTGAAAACAAGAAATACGTAAATACGAAAATAAATGGTCATACGGCGATGTTATTGTTGGATACTGGAAGCGACATTTCTGTTGTGAATAAACAAACATGGAAGAAAATAAGTTGTCCAACACTGACGAGTATTTAAAAATAGCTAGAGGAGTATGTGGGAAAAAGCTAAACTTCAGTGGCGAATTTAGCTGCACGTATCATTTAGGGAGAGGACTTTCAAATCAAAAGTTTATGTTCTTCCAGGTACGATGAATTTATATCGTACGGATTGGATCGTGCTTTTCAATTTATGGCAATTACTCGTAAATTCATCTTAACAACAAAGTGGACGTGAAAAAATCTGAAGAAACTGAAAAGCATATTTCTGAGCTGAAAAACGAATTTCCACGCGTGTTTTCTAAAGGTCTCGTACAATGCACGCAAACCGAGGTCGTGTTTGAACTTTAGGCAACATCAGACCAATATTCAAACCAAAAAACCATGTACCATTTTCAGCTTTAGATTCCGTAAATCAAGAACTGGAACGGTTAGAGAAAATGGATGTAATTCCTAAAGTTAACTACTCATATTAGACTGCGCCCAGTGTATGTAAGGAAAAAGAACAAAAAAATCCGAGTTTGTGCAAGTTTTTTAACCAGATTAAATGACAGTCTGAAAGAGCAGACATACTCGTTTCCTTCGCCAGAGGATATTTTTCCTAAGCTGAATGGTGGCAAAGTGTTTTCTAAAATAGATCTGTCTGACGGATATCTACAAGTGAAAGTGGATGAACAGTGCTCAAAGTTATTAGCAATTAATACACGCAAGAGACTTTGTGGCTCCCAGTTTGTTACAACAAATAATGGAAACCATGTTAGTTGGGTTAGAATTTGCCATAGCGTACCTGAACAAAATATTTCTAAACAGCGAAAACAACAAACAACACAAAAAACATATCAAGACAGTGTTCCAGAAGATTGATGAATATGACTTCAAGCTAAGTTCAGATAAATGCGAATTCTTCATGAAGCAGATAAAATATTTGGGCCAAATAATCGACGAGAAAAACATTAAAAAAAGAAAGCAAAGGTAAGTGCAGTTGATGTGGAAAAACCGCGTACCCATCATTGGCCGCATAGTGCAAGGCTAAAAGCTGAAACCGAACGTTTTGGTGAGGGCCAGTGGTTGATAAGTAAAAATAACCAAGTACACATACTGAAAAATTATGTCCATCCAAGATGCAGATTCTGTGATAAATGCCCAGAAACAATTGGCCATCTTGTATCAATTTGCAAGGTATTTGCCCCCACTAAATATAGAATCAAGCATGATAAAATAATCTAAATTTGAAGATCTTCAAATAACTATCTAAATACAAGAAAGTTGAAATTGAAATTTCAAATATGTGCCAAATGAGGACATCTTAAACTTCAGTTGTGGCTGGAGCACTAGGTGTGATTGAAAAATATTTCAATAAACTCATTAAAAGAATTCCTGGTAGACTAAGCTTTAAAGAAATATTTTTAAAATCCTCACAAGTACTAGCCACACCTTATGAAGGGCTACTTCTATGTAAAATATGCGTGATATTAGGTTTTCTTTTGTTCAGCAAAAATATCATCATGCCATTTCTGACCTTAGGTCTCTGGTTGGAACCCGGAAAGGATCGATTATACGCCAGAAATCAAAAGAAATAAAACAACAACAACAACAATAACAATAACAATAATAATAATAATAATAATAAATCCGATTCTGTTTTATGTGGAAAATCATGAATTTCTCCGACAGAAGATTTGACATATAGTATAAGCTGAAAATATAATAATATTTAAAGAGATTAAAAAGTCAGAAAAAATATCTAAACCTGTCTAGATAAATTCTAGAACATGAGAGTGACAATTATACCCATCATGACTTGCGTACTTGGAGCACGCATGACAAGTTTTAACAAATGATTAAAAGAGTTGTATACCAGATGAAGAATAGAGAATACTCAAAAGTACTTTGAGAATTGAGTACCTATCCAAAAAAAAAAAAAAAAAATAGGATAATTGAAAAACGAATTTAGGGCAACTGTTTCTTATAACGGTAAAATATTCTGCCATATTTCTAAAATGTAATGCCCGAGTTCAATTCCTGTCTCAAGCACATTTAAAACAAATTGTCACTTGATCTCTACAAAAGACAATATAAATGCAGTGTTTAAAAACAGTGAGTGTCTACTCAAATACTCACACTAAAATATAACGTCTGTAGTAACACACACACACACACACACACACGTATATATATATATATATATATATATATGATTAAAAAACCAAAAACAATAGCAATGTTTTGCCTGTCACTGCAGACTACAAACAACAGTTTCATAGTAATGATGATATCAGACGTTTAATTTCAAAAAATAGCATAACTGAAAGCAGCTGTGGAAAGTACCACCAGATCTTATGAGAAAACATAGTGGGCTCAAATAAGATCTTATGAGAAAACATAGTGGGCTCAAATAAGATCTTATGAGAAAACATAGTGGGCTCAAATAAGATCTTATGAGAAAACATAGTGGGCTCAAATAAGATCTTATGAGAAAACATAGTGGGCTCAAATAAGATCTTATGAGAAAACATAGTGGGCTCAAATAAGATCTTATGAGAAAACATAGTGGGCTCAAATAAGATCTTATGAGAAAACATAGTGGGGCTCAAATAAGATCTTATGAGAAAACATAGTGGGGCTCAAATAAGATCCTATGAGAAAACATAGTGGGGCTCCAAATAAGATCAAATAAGATCTTATGAGAAAACATAGTGGGGCTCAAATAAGATCTTATGAGAAAACATAGTGGGCTCAAATATACTCAAAGCAGATCAAATTGCCACCCACTGAATACATGCTTCAGTTGACTCAAGATACGATGTACATATGTCCGTTAACTGTCGTACGTGAAACACGCTTGGGCGATCATGTCTCTTTCGAGACATGACGGACTGGTCAGAATATTTTCCCGCAATAGGTTGCCATTACTTTCTGCGGTCGACTGTTTGCCAACCAAGGCTACAGAACCCAATCTGTCCTGCTATTTAACCAATAGCTGAAGGAAAAAGCGACTTTTCCCAAAGTTTTTTTGCGCGTAAGTGAATTCAAGTGAATATTCTCCGATTTAATATAGGCAGTTCAAAATTGTCATCGTTCTTAAAATCGCTGAAATTTTATTTTCTGTTTGTGTATAATAATTTATTTTCTGAAATAAAATTCAGACAATTCAGAATATAAATTTTTGAAATTGGTAAAGACACAATATAGGTTGTTAGAACGGAGAGGAAAGAAAAAAATAGTTTCACTTGAATAAACATAATCACCAAATTCCCGACAAAATTAATTCTTTTCATGTTTATTTTCCTGAAAACAATCTCATCTGAAGCAAAAGATACTTAGAATACAATAAAAAAAACCATTTGAAATGTCTGGACCACATAATGAGAAAAGAGGGCTTGGAAAGTTTGACATTTACAGGAGGTATTGAAGGTAAAAGGGGTAGAGGAAAACGCCAAGTAATCTACGTGACAAGCTTGCATAAATGCTTAGCAGAACAGAGCATGGGGGTGAGAGTAAGTGGGCAATCATTACTTCGAGCTACAAAGGATAGAAAATTGTGGACAGACAAGGTCACGTTTTAAAGAAACATAAAAATATATCATTATGCTTTGCAGAGAACAATTCTTCTATTAGTTTATTTGTGAATGAATTTGATGACATTTGTTTTTCTTTCATTTTATATACACAAATTATTCATTAATATTTTTTCTTTTCAGCTACCACGTTCGTTGATATTTTGCCGTTTTGTCATTTCTAAATCTTACTCATTCATTAAAATTTTTTATTCTTCAAGAGATATTCATTGATAAATTAATCCATTTAATAAAAACAAAAGCAAGTAATTAACGCGGAAATTAAATGTTGAATAACGAGAAAGCAAATTATTGAATGAACATTGTCGACTGAAATAGACATTAATAAAGAAATGCAGAGAACGAATTAATGGTTGCAATTTGGTGTTGTTCAAAATCAGAATGAAGTTATTTTATTAACAAAAAACCTTTTAGTCCAATGCAGAATAATAAGATAACAGCATAATTTTTCACATGATTATCGCTCTGATTGCTCTCAACTTATTATGACCTACATTTCCAAATTCTATTGCTTAATCAACAAACATTGGCTTTGAAATTTTCAAGAATAAAATGAAGCATGGTAATGTAGAAACAACGCATACTGCATATCAATTTCTGTCGCAGAAAATATTCATTTATGAGGTAACCCTGCATAATTCATGCTAAAGTTGTCTTAATAAAAACAGTTTTAACTCGTTACTAACGGTTATATTGTCACGTATAACTCCTACGGTACGCTAACAAAATTCCCTGTCAGAAATCCATTGAAACTGTGGATATTATATCAAAGTCTTTTCGCTTAGACGAGATGTGACACAAGTTCGGACTTAACGTGGGAAGAAAACGAACGCAAACACTCGAGCCAAGAGTCAAAATTTACCCTGACGCCGAGAAATCGGGAACTTTGCATTGCCTATTTTCTAAGCCAAGTCTCTGCCCATAGATTATTATAAATCTAATAACGTTTCTTCTTATTAAAGATAATTTGTTCTTTAATGATTTCTTTGATGATTTTACAAATCAATAAAAAGTTGCATAAATGAATGCTAATATTAACCATCTCTCTCTCTCTCTCTCTCTCTCTCTCTCTCTCTCTCAAACTGATTGATTATGACTCGTAAGAAAGAAGAAAGATATTTGTGAAAGTTTCTGTCTAGAATTTTGGTTATGAAATGAGAAAATGAATGAAAGTACCCAACGAAATAATCAATTCTATATTATAGTGAAAAGGTTGATATCATCTAAAAGGCTTGTTTCCCAATTTATATTTTTTTTAACATTTATTGAATGAAGCTTGAATTTCTACTGCAGCACAATTATATAACATTGTTATTTACTGCAGAAAAAATAAATTCACTTTAACTGCCTAACCTACTGATAAATAGATAACAATTGTGAAACTCCGAACGGGTTTTTGCTTACTATTAATATGCTAATTTAATATTGAGCAATTTTCTGCTAAAGGCTGCTTTCCTAAAAAGCGTTATCCTCCAGAAATACACTGTTTTGGTACAGAAATTTAATCATATATTGAATATTCAAATTTTTTGTATATATAATGTAAATAATATATATTTATTACCTAAGTGTGAAAGAAAATATAAAAAAAATATACTCGAAAGGGTAAACTAACAAATTAAGGAGTACCTTGGGTTAAAGCTGTGCATTGATATTGAGACCACCAAGGTAACATTTTTTTCTGTAAAATAAAGAGAAAAAGAAATTGTTCTCTCATTCAATTTGATATTGAGAAATTTTATCCATCAATATCAAGAGAACTGTTAATAACTACATTGGAATTTACTACTGTTTACTAGGAATTAAAATAAAGCCTTTTCACCATGAAGCCATAAAAAACAACGTACAGACATATGCATATATACATAGGTGTGTGTATATGTCTTTGTGTATATACACAAACAGCAGTATTCATAATGGAAATATTTATGTAGAGAGATACACATCAAAATTTAAACATACATACCTAAACATACATACTATTATATATATATATGACAATATATATATATATATATATATATATATATATATATATATATATATATATATATGTAATTACGTATAGACACTAATGGATATTTCCCGAACCTTATATATTAAGTTGGACTCTATTAAGAATGGCGTTTCTTATTATCTAGCAATTCTCTATTAACAGTGCTTATTTACTTTGTGGTAATTCCAAGCAAGCGAGGGACCGATGTTTGCCTTCAGAGATTCAGAAAGCAAATGACCAAAACTGGTCTTTGCGCATCTGGCTCCACGCAGAAGTTCCGGAGGTAAACCAAAAATAAAAAAAAATATCAAATTCCTTTTACGGATCCTTTTCGCGAGCTGACGTGAATTTTGTTTATCGTTCAATGGGAAGCCCAGAATTAAATCCGGGTGTGAATTCCCAAATGACTTGTTCGGAGCCCCAAAGACGAAATAAAAGTCCGAAACAGGAAGCATAGCCAATTGAGAAAATACGAGCATAATTATCACGTCACGCATTATGCTCGCCTCTCCTTTCTTTCTCATCTTCTTCTTCGCTGTTCACTGAGCCACTTACCCGAATAAGTAAGCGGAGACATCAAAGACACTCCTAACAAACAAACATTCACACATATATACGCACAAACTTTTTTCGGCGATTACTGCTATGAACATTTTAACGACCTTTGTACCAACCAAAATACATTACTTTTCTTTGTAAAAAACCTTAATTGTTATATATATATATATATAGTCATCCGCAGGCAGATCTGTTTCGCTGTATCACAGCTCATCAGTACGGTTAGACATACGATTGCTTTTTATATTATCATTATCCACGCTCAATAGCTGAGAGTGTTCTAATTCATTGCTGAATGAACGATATATGTTGTTTCTATACACAATTTGATTTTCTTGTTTTATACCCCCCTTATAGTGGGATATCTACTAACAAAGCCAAATTCAGTTAATCTGTTTCAACACACAAATACACTTCACTATGACGGATAACCCACTATAACTTCACGCAGCGCGCGTCTTGTATTTGATAATATCATAAATATTACTATTTATTTTCAACATGCTTTTGGGTTATTACACATGCAGTAATCTTTTAGGTTACAATACACACGCACATATGTTTTAGAAGAGTCATTTTTCTATTATTTATCTTTTAATGACTGACAGAGCAGAAACTTTTTCCCGCATTATGTTGCCAACCAAGGATATAGTACCCAATTTGTTCTGCTATTTAACTCATACCTCGAGGGGAGAAGAGATGGATTAATGCCTTTCTATATATATATATATATATATATATATTACTAAAATGAATAGACAAAAATTATTTTTATTATCACCCATGATAATAATAGTTAAAAATGATACTGGAAAACCGGCTAGACCATTGCACGTAAAGGATGTTGTACTTGAAGACATGGAATCATTATGTCAATTCATGAAGGAGTGAACAGTACCCCAGAATATAAGAGACTAAAACAAATTCACCTTCTATAAAAGTTTCTATTGCAACAGATATATAGAAATCTACGTGCTGAACATAGTCGGGAAGATCTTTGACCGTTTGCTTCTTGGTAGACTACAGAAACATACTGAAAAGGTTTATCTAGAATCTAAGTGTGGTTACGGGTCGGAGCCTTTCACGATTCACACGGTCTCCCTTCGACAACTATAGGACTTCACAAAAATTTGATCTTGCTCAGAGACGGCTTGTTCAAGATACTCGACGGGGTCGGTTATCATCCAAGATTACTCAAGACTGTCCAGTTGTTCCATGTCCATATGAATTGTTTCGTAAAATTTGGTGACTCTTATCTAGAGGCTTTCAGTATCTGCAGCGGTGGGAAGCGGAATTATGTACTTACACTTACCTTATTCGTCATCTTCTCGGTTTTGCTGAAACGTGCGTTCGGTCCGTGGGGTACTTCTTAGAGACATACCCGTTCGTAGATGATTCAGCGCTAGAAGAACACTATGAAGGACAACTGTAACGACTAATGGACAATTTTTCAGTCTGAAGAAATCCATCGTGATTAATTAATGCATTAGAAGTATTTACTTAACGTGTAGATACTCAATATATTCGCCAAGCATTTCTTGCCCGATTAGACAAGGACTTTAAAAGCCATCTCCAGTTTTATTTATTTTTGTTTTAGTTTTGCTTAGATGGTGCTAGACAGTTAAGGGCATTTCTTTTAACTCTTGTACAATACTTGCAGGTTCTGCAAAATAAAATCTTTTGTTCACCACATTCTTTAAGGGATTAAGACCTGGGTAATTTCCTCACCAATGCAACATGTTAAAGGCCTGTTCAGCTTTCTAAACCCATTTTCATTCATTTTATACTGTTTGCCAAGATGCATTGCTCTGATAAAATATGCCAAATATCAACTGTAATTTTCAAAAACAAATTTATTGCTTCACCTGAAACTTAATAATTTACGCTTCCTTCAAAATAGGTTCTTTACAGCGTTTTTTCTAGTTCTAGAATACGCTCTGAAAGTCATTTTGATGGATAGTGTGACGGTCTTTTATATCACGCAAAATCTCTCAGCTTTGGACACAATGTCCGTAGGGTCTCATTCAGGAAAGTAATGCGTGAGATGAGTGTTGCCTCATTGTTCGTCTAAGATTCAAACAAACTCCAAGCAACAAAGGTACGTCAATATAAATGTGCACACACACACACACACACACACACACACACACACACACACACACACACACCTTGCTATATAAACATTGATATAGGTATAAACCCTAAAAGATAGGTGCATGTGCATCCAAATGCAAACGTAAGTGTACGCACGCTTTTTTTAAGGACAGATACACGAAAGCTGTTCGTTTGTCTAGTTTCTCTTGGGGAAAAAAACTTTGATAAAATCTGGATTAGTTAATTCGTTTGGTTGGTCTCAAAGCTTCTTTGTTCTTATCACGTGATATGAGGCCTTCGAGTTCAGTCTTCACGCGTCTGTATTAAAAGCTGCAAAAGAAAATCCTAGAAAAACAAGTTGATAGAGAGAGTTCAAAAACAGAGGGCCAGAGAAAGCAAATCGGTGTATAATGATATTGAAAGTTAAGTTCCTTTTTCCTATCTTTCTTTTTATTTCTTTTTAATCATGCAAATATAGTGAATGCGATTGGCAATTGAATAACCTTTAGAAATAAGGATGTTTTTTAAAGTTTGATTTGACATTGCAAATCAAGAGGCTGCTTGGTATCACCGAACATGTATGTATCTTCTTTCTCCGAAGATCATACAATAGAATATAGGATTTCAAATTAAAATCGATTATATATAAATCCAAAAGATATTAACCATAAAAACATACTTGATGAACACAATATTATGTATACTTGAATAAATTAATATTTTATAATTTTACATGTAAATTTTTTGACATTCTATAAGATTAATAGTTTTTCTATTAACGTAATGACTCCAAGTCTCTCTCGCGAGTAACTCAAAGAAAACTAGGGTTGGATATGAAAAGAGAAAACAATATTCAAATTTTTCTAAGGAGAAATAAAGATAAAATTAAATTCTAAACACTAGAAGAAAATGAAAATTATCATTAGTTTTATCTCCCCCACCACCGTAGTAGCTATCTTAAAGGTTTGTACGGAGTGCGCTTATTAAGCTAGTACAAAAATAGATAATAAACATTTTGCCTTTGAAAGTTAAGGTGCGTCTATCTTTAAAGTTTTTAAAAATTCAATCTACTGTTTCATCGTAAATCAATCGATTGGAACTCAAGGATTACAGGACATAAAATACATTTGAGAAAGACAAAATGATTGATCGTATTGACTAAAATTCGGCAATAAAAATAAATTCGTTCCAATACTGATTTTTGGAATTAAAAAACAACAGTGAGGCACCTTCTCAAAAATATTTTCTAGCTAGATGAGTATTTCATAGGAAATCTTGAATTATGAATAATTTTTACATCTTTTGTGTGTCAAGTTCTTTTACTCGACCATAGCTCTCCACAACTTCTTTTGTTGCTCGAAATAATTTTGATCTTTTACTATCCCTTTCATTCACTCATACAATCTGTGAGTGATCTCTCACTGTTTTGCCCTGTTTCTCTTGTCTTCTATATATCATAATAGCGTGTTAAATTCCCTGAGCCCTCTTTTTTCATCTGTAGCTTTCTCATTACAAGTACTTTCCTTCTTATCTTTTTTTTTTTTTTTACGACTTTCACGTTCCTCTCTTTCGTCAATAGAGCCACATCTCAAGTCATTTCTTCAGGTCTCGACGTCATCTTTCGGAATTCATTGCCATGTCAGTCAGTTAAGTGCCATACGTGATACACGCTTGGGCGATCATGTCTCGAAACAGACATGACTGACTGGGCAGAAGATTATCCCGCAGTAGGTTGCCATTGCTTTCTGCGGTAGACTGGTTGCCGACCAAGGCTATAGAAACCAATCTGTCCTGCTATTTAACCCATAACTGGAAAGAAGAGATGGATTAATACCTTTCCCAAGGGTATTTGCGCGTAAGTGAATACAATGGATTCAACTGGAATTCGAACTCGGCTCCCCGGTTTCTCGTTCTGAGCCGATATCCACTGTACCATAACGCACATCCTCAGGAGGCTATATAATATATAGAATTTCATCAGAGCTTTGTTTTCAAGTGATATTTTTGTTTATTCCAGTACGATATATATATATATATATGTGTGTGTGTGTGTGTGTGTGTGTGTGTGTGTGTGTGTGTGTGTGTGTGTGTGAAGAACAATATTTATACCTGTACCAGTTTTTTATTGACTTAATAAAAGCTTTCAACACACTCAATAGGGAGGCACTCGGGAAGATTTTGTTAAAACTTGCTTGTCTCCAAAAGTTCACAGGTCTGAATAGATCTTTGCATGATAACGGAAAAGGATGAGTTTGTGCTAGTGGAGAATTTTTGGGTCCTATTTCAGTCAAATCGTAAAGCAAGGTAACCAGCTGGTGCCTACACTTTTCTTTGCAATTGTGTTTCTGAGAGCTTTCAAGTATAGTTATGTGGGTATTTATGTTCGATACAGAATATCAAACAAGTTGTTCAACCTTTGTAATTTCAATGCAGTCATTAAAACATTTTTGACTCTCATGCGTGATTTGCTTTAAGCAAATGATTGTGACTTGGTCATCCACACAGAAAACGACTTGCAATGTGGGTTGATTATAAACTTCAAGTATACCGTGGTGATGTACCAGCCCGTACATAACAAGGCCTACGTCTCTTCTTCTGTCTTTGTAAATAGCAAACAGTTGGAGGTAGTTGATAAAGTGTGGAAGCACACTTTCTAGACTGAATTCTCTTGATGGCGAGGAAAATGCACAAATAGCAAAGGCTTGCAGTATCTGTGGAAAGCGGGAGAGCGGAATGTGGTCACAGTCAGACATCCCCATAACGATAAAGTTGATAGTGTATAAAAGTTGTGTATTGATTTCCTTACTATACGATGCAAGACCTGGACAACTTACAAAAAGCATATCAAGCTCTTAGAACGCTTTCATAAAAATTGTCTTCGCTCTATCTTAAAAATCTCTTAGCATACTTATGTTCGAGATACGGTTGTCCTTCAAAGATCAGGTTTGTCTAGCATTGTGTTCATGATCATGCAGCACATTGCGAGGTGGAGTGAACATATTGATAGATAGGAAAACTGTCTTATACCAAAACAAGCTATGTACGAAATACTAAGGAATGGAAAAGCTCTGTCCGCGCTCAAACGATACAAAGACTGTCTAAAGGAGACCTTGAAAAGAACGAAAATTAATGAAATGTTTTGGGAAGAGAAAGCAAACAGAGATGAATGGAGAAAAGAGGTTGACCGGCAGTGAGGAAATTAGAAGAAAAAGGAAAAGTTATGCTGAAGTTAAGCGTGATGTTTAGTAAATGGAAGACGTGACAGTATCCAAGCAAGTGGATTCAAAGAAAAGTTGACATGGGAAATTTGCAGCCGAAACTGTCTGTCAAAGGCAGTTTTGTCCAGTCATATTAACTCTCATGATAGTAGGAGACTTAATACCACTACATATGGCAATCAGAATGACTTGTATTGTCTGTGGGAAGCTGTGTAAGAGTGAGACTGGTCTAACTCGGCATTTTCAATCAAAACACACGGATTGACCAGTGGTATCTAGTAAACTGACATCTGTAAATTCTAGTGTAAATTAATTCCAGCACTAATTAAAAAAGGGGGGGTCATCTTAAACGACACCAACGAGAGAATCGTAATCCATAGAAATCTTTATATCAAAGTCAAAATATTCATGCTCGGCAACCTGTGTACTTCCAATATATATATATATATATATATAGTTAATATTATTGTTATAATAATAGCATATTGCAACTTAAAATTATTAAGTTTCGGTGTCCAATACATGATCATCAGGCAGTTAAATATGATTCATTCACTGGATTATATATATATATATATATATAAAGAAATTTTAAATTTTAAATTAAAGTAAAAAATAAAAATATATTAGATGATTTTAGTGGAGTGGGAGGTTATTATATTTTAAAAGAAATGTGGGTGTAGACCAGTGAATGTTTGGGCAAAGTGTAGCGATAGAAACCAGACAGGAAGTGTCAATTATTTAAATAAGAATTGAACAAAACTGTGGCTAATGCATTATTTTAAAAAAAATATTGAAAATAAAGAATAAGAAGTACAAAAAATAAAATATTAGACTTAAAGGGCTTTGTTAATAGACGTAAGGCCATAAAGTTCAATTTTGAAAGCAGACTTACTAGATTATAGAGATGACAAGTAGTTAAAGTAAGTATACACAGCAATGTAAAAATTAATAAAGTTTAGTTTTAAGGTATTTATAATTAACTGAAAGGGGAAGTTTTGTAGATTCTAGAAAATAGTAAACAGATTGAGATGATCTAAGATATATTTAAGAGTGTGAATAATCTTATGATGTCAATAAGTGGTAATTTCATTACGTTGGTTGAATAAGTTAATTTTTGGGAATGATATGGATTTTTTGTAAGTAAAGAAAACATATTTTACGTAATGATTTACATGTTCTAGCTTTTGTTAATATAAAAAAACGATTCTAAAGAAAAAGTTGTCACTCGCAGAAGTTACATTTAAAAGAATTACTAGAGTATAGAATACTAGTAGTGAAAGTGAGTGTACATGTAACTTATAAAAGTTTAGTTTTAAGGTATAATAAAAAATAGCTTAATAACTTTTGAGTTGCAGTATGCTATTATAATATTATAAAAATTATAATAACTCTATATCTGTAAATATTCTACTTTTGTATTGAGGACTTTTTATAAAAAGTAAGCATTTAACTGCGGAATATATATCCATTAAGTTAAACTATTATATATATATATATATATATATATATATATATATATATATATATATATCTAAAGAGTGAGGACGTCATTTTAATTTAACCCGAGGAACCTTTCGGCCAACACTTGTCAAGGGTCACGTTGGCAAAATTTCATGAATAGGTAAATAAGAGGACAGAACAGAATGGAATATTTGCAACACTGGGAGAAGATGGAATTCGCTTAAAAATAAATTTATTAAGGAATATTAAAAAGTGAGGGGGGTGTAAACATATAAATTCCACAAGAGTGAAAATAAAAAAGAAAAAGGTTACACTCATAAACTCACCAGTAGTTGCAAAGAGCGTAAGAACTGCTCTTTCTGCCTGCACAGGCTCGGCTGTTGGATTTTAAGGCAAATGGCCTCCAAAATACGTAGATGATATGACGAACGAGCACTGTGCAAGACAGAAAACCAACTGTCCTCATAAGAGGAGGCACAAGCCGGATTGTCCAACAGGTGTTGGCCGATTGCTGAATCAAGCACAGCCTGAGCAGTTCTTACGCTCTTTGCAACTACTGGTGAGTTTATGAGTGTAACCTTTTTCTTTTTTATTTTCACTCTTGTGGAATTTATATGTTTACACCCCCCTCACTTTTTAATATTCCTTAATAAATTTATTTTTAAGCGAATTCCATCTTCTCCCAGTGTTGCAAATATTCCATTCTGTTCTGTCCTCTTATTTACCTATTCATGAAATTTTGCCAACGTGACCCTTGACAAGTGTTGGCCGAAAGGTTCCTCGGGTTAAATTAAAATGACGTCCTCACTCTTTAGAGCCATTAGTTACTTCTGTGGGTACAATTCCCTTTTCATATATATATATATATATATATATATATATATATATATAGTGATGATCCATGTATACTGTCTTAATATGTATAGGAAAGAAAAGAATATTAACAAAAAGTTTTGAATTTAAAAATGTACTTTTTTTGGACAGTATTTGTTTATTTTTATTATTGTATTTATATTTCAGACCGTCCTCGGTCCTTCATCAGAAACGAGTGATTTTTAAATTTGAATTAGAAACGTATTTCACGATAGTGTCCGAATATTTTTTTGTTTACATCATGTGGTGTGTTTGTTCACAACATGCGGCACGTCCGTAGAGAAAGTCTGTTTGTTTTAGATAAAAATTTCTTGGAATATCTGAAAAAAAATTTTTGCTATTGAAATATTTGTAAAGATTCAACACACCTAAGTCCCTATTTAACCCTAGCTTGTGTGTATTTAATTTTTAAATCCAGTATTTTTCTTTCTTTCTGCGTGTGTATGTAGAACTAAAATTGGAGTCTATTAGTAAACATTTGCATTTTTCTAAAGTATGATCAGGTTGATTAAAATGGGCTGCAATTGGGGAGTATACATTTTTTGTCGTATATTTAGTTTGTGATTATTGAAGCGAAATCTAAAGCTATTACCGGATTCGCCGATATATCCACTGTTGGGGCAAATTGACAGAAGAGAAAGTATATGATGTTTTTGCTGTCACAAGTGAGGTTTGATGGGTGTAATTTTATTTTGGTGTTGGGTACAGAGAATGTTTTGTCTGTTATTAAATGTTTACAAATTAAACACATTTTAAATTCCCTGATAGGTCTTTATTATTTACATATTTGTTAGAAGTGAGGATAGTTGATAGGTTGGGTGTTTGTTTCTTATTAATATTCTTTTCTTTCCTATATATATATATATATATATATATATATGTCTTCCATTTGTAAACAGGTTATTACGCGACCTAGGTTTCTACCATGTGTAGTGTCTTCAGGCAGTTTGAAATAACTGATTTTAAGGATTTTTTTTGTTTTTTTTTAAGAACGGTCACCTAATCGTATTTTCTTTAACGCTCAGGGAATTTTTGAACGCGCAATTTTGAAAATTACAAGGAATATATTAATTATAATTATTTCTTGTATATTTATGTATTAATATATTAATTATAATTATTCTTTGTATTTTTAAAAATTGCGCGTTCAAAAATTCCCTGCCACGTGAGCGTTAAAAAAAACACCGTTACATGAGCGTTCTTAAAAAAAGAAAAAAACAGTAAACGATAAAATCAGTTACTGCAAATTGCCACACCACCCATGGTAGAAACCCTGGTCGCGTAATAACTCTTTTACAAATGGAAAATATTAAAATGTTCTACAATATAATTGTATTGAACACTTTTTAATACAAATGTGCACTGGTCTAACTTTATTATTACCAGAAACTAAGTAATTAAACAATCAATCAATATATATATATCGAGGTTACTTTTCTTAATTTCTGGACATATTCTCTGCTATTCTAATGCGCCTTTTTGCATTTTTGCACTACATTTCCGCTTGTCTCTTAGCCCACTATCCTGACAGTTGAATTTCTGTACCTGCATAATTTTGACATCCCTAATATGTAGCTTACGCCTTCAGTTACCGTTTTGTTTTTGGCTTTTTGTATTGACGACCCTCGTGTAGTCTGTTTTCTTACTGTTAGTCATTGACTCTTGTTCCACATTTCTACCTTTTGTATAAATGTTCTAAGAGTTTTTCAGTTTCCAAATTTTACTATGTTTCTCTATTTGGAAAAGAGACGCATCAAAATTCCTCGCTAGATTTGACTTAATTTATTTCATTTTTTTGGCAGAATCGATTAATGCGTCGTACATAAAGACGAGCTCCCAAATGGGACGAGAAAACAAGTTTTTTGTTTTATCCCGAAGCTTTATTCAGACTTTATATTACCGATTTTAATATTAACGTTATCATAAAAGTAACAATAAAATGAGGGAAAAGTGGCCAAAATAAAAGAAAAAATGACAATAATGAAAATACTTCAGATTTGAATTCGAATATCATAATGTTATAATCGATGCATATACTCAATCGGCAATTTATTCCGTCTAGTAAATTTGTCTCGGCAAAATTGCTTTCTATTCTAAAGAGAAAACCCTGTAAGCACACAGATGTCAAACAATGTAATTACAAAACTCTTAAACATTATATTCTGTTCAGGCTAGCAACAACTTACATCTGGCTTCATAAAAGATAAAATTACATTGCTAATATTTCTAGATTGCGATTATTATATGATTATTATAATGATCAAATATTTGTTTATGTGTGCTACTTTAACATAACAGAAAATGGCACGTAGCAGCGCAATTTGTGTCCATGCAATACCGTAAAATGTTTTAAATTAAACACTGATGGAATTGTCACTTCAATCGGGATCCCGTTTTATAGTGCTTTTCAAGCGATTACGGATAAATTGACGATAATAACTGAACAAGGGGACAATTCCAGACTTATTAACAGTGAATTAGAAAGCTTTATCTTCACCTGCTTGTACTCTCCCCAACCGCCATAGTATGACGACAATTTAATTATAATTATTACCAATAATTAATGAGATCGATAAGTAGAAATGGCATATAAATGATACTAGAAAAAGCATAATAATATTGACTGTAGACCGCCGAAGTTTGTATTTAAGCAAATTTTATTGACACTATTTACATTGTTTGAACTATTATTCTCATCTACGTTGTCATGTTCACGAAGTTTCGTTCGTTTTATGCCCCGCATTTCTTCAGGTGATTGAAATTTCAAAATGAACCATTTGTTTCATCCACCGGGGTAGATTGTTCTAATTTCACCTGCCATGCCTCTTCCAGATGTCTCCGTATTAATTATCTCAACTCAATCTTTAACTCAACACTCGAAGTTTTTGTTCACCTCTGCTGTAAACAGGCACTGAGCTTTCAACTCTTCGGGTCAAGTTACTTTTGGAGTGCCTCAACTAAGGCTTTTATTCACTGGTGAATATCCTCGGAGATACATGACCCACTAGATAAAAGCGACTTGACCCGGAAAGGTTCGAAACGTTGTGAATATGGCAATGAAAACGTGAATAACTGTCCAAACAATGTAAATAGTGTAAATAATTACAATACAAAATAACTACAGACAAATATAAAGCGAGATTATATAAGAAGATAATAGATTTAAGCGGCTGCCTTATAAACAATTTATGTTCCATCTTATAAGCAAATCTAAAGCAATATCATCCTGAAAAGATGATGTTGATATAAAGAAACCACAAATGATTGCATCAAAAGCTACACCATCCAAGACCAGTTTTAATTTACACCATCCAAGCCCAGTTTTATTCTACACCATCCAAGCCCAGTTTTATTGTACACCATCCAAGCCCAGTTTTATTGTACACCATCCAAGCCCAGTTTTATTGTACACCACCCAAGCCCAGTTTTATTGTACACCACCCAAGCCCAGTTTTATTCTACACCATCCAAGGCCAGTTTTATTCTACACCATCCAAGCCCAGATTTATTCTACACCATCCAAGCCCAGATTTATTCTACACCATCCAAGCCCAGATTTATTCTACACCATCCAAGCCCAGTTTTATTGTACACCATTCAAGCCCAGTTTTATGCTACAACATCCAAGCCCAGTTTTATTCTACACTTACCAAGTCCAGTTCTAGTTATCAGAGACGACGTCTTTACGGTGATTGCTTAAAAACGCTTGGTCTATCTTTCGTTATCAAACATAATGACCTTGGCCTTGTAGAGTATAAACACTTATAGATTGTGCTATATTTTGGAAAAAATTAGGATTTAAAACTGTCCCATTTTCGCCTAGCTATTATATAATAACAATCCTGCTGTGCGGCACTGGATGTTAGGCAATCTTCACACAGATGAAGATAAACTGGAGGCAACAGAAGGATCCTGAAAATACTAGGGACGGAGTGCGTAAGTAACGAGAAATTTTTTTAAAGAAAATGAAAACAAAAAGGACACATAGAATCAGAAAGAGATAGCTGAAATTTTTGGATATATAATGAGAAAGGAGAACTTGAAAAAAATGACACTCACAGGACATATTTTCGCAGAAGAGACAATGGAAGGCAGCGTGACACCCCTACTAGACGAACTTGTGTGAATGGATGATGGAACGGGGGCTAGAATTTTGGCAAAGGACAAATGTTATTAAGAGCTATATTAGATATAAAGTTGTAGAGAGCCATAACCATCCACGTTCTGGAAGAATACGGCGTGTAGAATGAGTAAAGAAAATTCTCCCTAATGCCAAATCAGATATTATAATACTCTCATTTTTTCTCTGTCTCTACGTTTTTCAATCTCTGTGTTCTCCTTTTTGCTTCTTAACGAAAAAAAGCTTGTCTGAAAATAGAAAGTTGAGCTTTCATCACAGACCGGATGTCGAGCAGAGCTCGGTGTTAAGACCAAGAAAAATCAACCCCTCCCCACAAAGAAAAAAAAACATACACAACAACCAGAGGAGTAACAACAACAACAACAACAACAGCAATAACAATAATGAGAACGCACGTTGTGTTAAGTGGCAGCTCGATCGAACGCATGTGCAAACAGCTTCCGGCATCCAAAGGTTGAAGATGAAGGAACGTTGAATGTTGTGTGCAAAGAGAAAAAGCGTACGCTTCTTTTTCACTTCAAGTTCACCCCAACATCCTCATTTACCTGAATCCCCCGCCCACCAAACTCATTCAATCGTTTCATTTGGTGACCTTCACCTTTACTTCAGTCTCGTCTTTTCTCGGCCGCTTTCTCGTTGTTCGCCATCTCGGGGATAGCGACTCTCCAATTAGTGTCGCGACAGAGATTTAATTGAACTGTATACGGGGCGGCAATGAATAGGGTTCTTAAGTGTAGATCTACTAAAATGGCACTCAGAAATGGCAAAGATGGGTAGAAGAAATAGACAGTGTTTCAAGTGTAGCAGCGAAAATGGAAGCGAAAGAGGAAAAATGAAAAAGAAATTTTAAGAGCAAATGAAAGAAAAATGTGGCATACAACAGTGAGACAAAATCACGAGAACAAGGAGAGAAAAAGACAGCAGATGCGTGTCGAATAAAAAGATTGAAGGAAAGTAAAAGATTAGAAGAAAATGGCATAATGAAGAAAGAAAATAAAGTTACATAAGCAACGGAAGAAGAAAACAAAACTATGGCATATATGTAATCATCGGCATACAAGCCTGTTTCGCTGTATCACAGCTAATATGCGTGGATAGTGTAACCGTTTGCCTCAAGCCGAGATTGAAATCCGACTGATTTGTCATCAGACGAAGATCTTACCACTAAAGCTATTGGCACACTCCAGAGAATGGCAGACTTCACAACATGTTGTAAGAATAAGAAAATGGAGAACTAATTAACGCCCAAAAGAAATAATGATATATTAAGGGGTAGAATAGTTGGTCGAAAAAGTATAAAGCTTAAACGAAAAGAAAAACAGAAATAAGACGAGCGAAAAGTTTATAAAGAAGAGAGTAAGTAAAAGAAAGACTGAGAGAGAGAGTGAGAGAGACAAAACAAAAAATAGGTAAATAATACAATGAGTGAAGGAAAATAAATGTTAAAGATTAAATTTAAAATAAATGTTAAATATCAAATAAGAGAGAGAGAGAGAGAGAAAGAGAGAGAGAGAGAGATAATGCGATAATGTGGTGTGTGTGCGTGTGTTATAGAAAAGACTAGCAGAGATGGGCTATAATAGAGAAAGAAAGACATTAAAAAAGAGAAGGAAAGAAAAGACAGAGTTTCTGATTTTCAAACCTGTGAAGAAAGTCATATTAACAAAGAGTTAAAGATAGAATTAATTCATTTGAGGAGAAACGTGGGAAAACAACGACTGAGAACTGGTGAGAAAAATAATGAAAAACTCAGAAAAGAAAAAAGAGAAAATGAAGGAAAATGAAAAAATGAATAAAGATTGAGTGAGTGAGTGTACGTGAGAGAGAAAGAGAGAGAGAGAGAGAGAATGTCAAGATTAATTCCTCAACTTTTCATAAATCTATTTATCTAAGAGAGATGTCTATACAAATGTTGACCAATAAGTCCGTAGACTGAGATATAATGATGAGTTGACTTTAAACGAGATTTATACCGTTTAATATGATTCACTATTAAATTAAGTGCATTACAGTATATTGCTTTTATATTGAGGTTATATTGTTCTTATGACCCATGGCAATCATTATAAAAAATAAATCTCAATATCTATCTCATTATATGTATGATGAAAAACTTTCGAATTATAGAACGACATTTTACATTACCGCAGAAGATATTTTAAATCTGTCGGTGGACCTAAAGCAGTCTACCACCACGTTTAATTTCGTTGTTTTTCTTTTCTTTTCTTTTTTTTTTTTCACTTTTTTCAGCGCAGTCCTATCGATTGTTATTTAAACTTTCCGATTATCAAAATAAAATTTTGAAAAATTACAATATTTAAACAAATTTGGTGGGGGGGGGGGTCAGTTTCTCATATAACGTTAAAGTAAATCGATCCTCCATTTTCAAACCACTATAAGGTTGTATGAGAAACTGTACCCACCCAATAAATTTTTTTTTGTTATTCGTAAAGTTTAAGGTGTAAAAGATAATATTGCACTGAAAAAAGTTTAAAAAATTTGATAACGAACAAATTTACAGGTGGCGGTAATGTCGTACCGGCGACTGGTTTCAAAATGGAGGCTCGATTTACTATAACGTTGTATGAGAAAATGATCCCCGCCAGAAAATGTTTAAATATTGAAATTTTTCAAAATCTTTTTTGTCAATCTTAAAGCTAAGGGAGTAATCGAACTTACTGCGCTGATAAAAGTAAAAAAATAAAAAAATGAAAAACAACAAAATTAAACGTGGTGGTAGTCTGCTTTAGGTCCGCCAATCTTTCTAATAAAAGCAAATATTACAAAATGAAATTCACAGGGTATATAAATCTATCCTGAGAAAGTTACCGACATCGGTAAATATCAATGCCGTCATTTGACATACTGCACACTTTTAACAATGACAAGGAAACAAAAATAAAAGACATGTCCGGACAAACCCGGATGCTATTATAAACTTGAATCTAAGATTAAAATGATTGAAAACATTTTTTCTAGTAGGAAAAAAATTAAAAACAAATGGCCTAGTGGGTATAGACGTTGGTTAGTTCCTGTGACTTGGCCCAAAGAGTTGTGAGTTCAATAGCAGTGGTGAACAAGTAACTTGCAGGGATAGAGGGAGGTAACTCATGACTTCCAATCGAGGCTTTACGCAAAAAATGAGGATGATATACCACCGTGATTGTAATAAAGGGGTTCGATTCGAAATTTCTAGCACCCGAAGAAGGCCGGAGCGTACAACGGCCAAAACGTCGTACAGATGGCAACAAAGATAAGGACAATAGTTCTAATAATGTAAATACAAGAAACATATTTCATTCGTCAAGCTTAGAGATATTTCTCGACCTTTTCCGTGGATTTCAATTTAATAACACATTTACCCATGTACCGAGTGATTTCTGCTGTTATTTTGAAACTTGGTCCAAAAATTACTAAACACAATAATTTATCAATTAATATTCTTCCACAAGAGAATTTTAAAGACTAATTTCAGTCGGGCTTCTCAGATTCAATACCAAATATTACAATACCTTACCACGTAGACGTCTTTCCTTTCAGTTATAGGATCTTTAAAAAGTAAGATATGCAGATGATACAGTGTTGATAGCAGACACGGAAAGAGAACTCCAACAGAAGGTAGTGAAAGAAAGCGAGAAGAAAAAACTAAACATCAAGAGAAAATGTATGGTTGTTAGTAAAACGAATTTCAAATCGGCGATACAAGTAGAAAAATTGAAACATCAAGGAAGCGTTTTAACATAGGACGGAATGTGTGACATTAAAATCCAAAGACGCATTGACATAGGCTAAACTGCTTTCGAAAAGCTAAGCAGATTACTAAGAAATAGAAAAACTATGTTTGAAACAAGAAAAAGAGTACTAAACCGTTATGTGATATCTGTCCTCTTGTATGGCAGTTATTACTGGACAATGTCCTCAGAGGGGAAGAATATGCTTGAAGCAGAAGACTAAATATGATTGAAAACATTTTTTGTAGTAGGTAACATATTAGCTAGTGGATATAGACGTTGGTTAGTTCCTGTGACTTGACCCAAAGTGTTGTGAGTTCAATAGCAGGCTACAGTAGTGGTGAACAAGTAACTTGCAGGGTTATAGGGAGATAACTTATGACTTCCAATCGAAGCTTTATGCAAAAAATGAGGATGATATACCCCAATGATTGTAATAAATGTTCGTTTCGAAATTCAAAGCACCTTAAGAAGGCTGGAGCGTACAACGGCCGAAAAGTCGTACAGATGGCAACAATGATGAGGACAATAGTCCGAATAATGTAAATAAAAATTAGCGATAACAAAATCAAACAAGTAAAAAGATTGAAAAATCAAGGAAGCGTTTTAACATAGGACGGAATGTGTGACACTTAAAACCAAAGACGCATTGACATAGCCTAAAATGCGTTCGAAAAGCTAAGCAGATTAAGAAATAGAAAAACTATATTTGAAACAAGAAAAAGAGTACTAACCCGTTTCGTGATATCTGTCCTCCTGTATGGCTGTTTTTATTGGACAGTGTCCTTAGAGGGGAAGAATATACTTGGAGCAAAAGACATGTGGTTCTACAGAAGGATGCTGAGGATACTATGAACCGGACATGTGAACAACGACTAAGTTTTATAGAAAATGAAAACGAAAAGGAAACTTATACTTAACATCGGAAAGAGAGCTTAAATTTGTAGGGTAGATAATGAGGAAAGAAGGCTTGGAAAACTTGATACTCACATGACAGATTAAAGTCTATAACCGAAGAAAAGAACGCATAACATACTTAATGAGCTTGAGTAAATGAATGGCGGAACCGGATTAAGAAGATATAACAGAAAAACAATATTTATTGAGAGTTACAAAATTTTGGAGAGCTACGATCTCCTATGTTCTGAGAGGACACAGCACATAAAGAAGGACTGTAAGTGAGGATAAGAACAGCAGATCTCATGGCTAAAGATTTGAATTCGTTTATAGTATAACGATTTCAACAAGATCGGTTCAGCAAAATCATTAAAGATTTGAAAATTTGAAAATTTCCTTGAAGTGGAATTTCTTGGCCTCGCACACCTAATCGAAAAAAAATGGTCATGGGGAACGAACGAAGAAAATTGTTAAGTTCCAATTTTAGTCTAAATACTCAACTCATACGCGAGTGTATGCCGTAAGACGTCTTCTGTTTTTATTGAATACAATTATTCTGAGTCTTTCTTAACGCGGATGTGCGTTATGGTGCAGCGGATATCGGCTCAGAACGAGAACTCGGGGAGCCAAATTCGAATTTCAGTTGAATTCATTGCATTCACTATTTTTTTTTAATCATATCACCACAAGCAAGGCGAAAACGCCACTGATGCGCAGGGGGGCTACGTAAGAGTGAAAAGACTGGAAAAGAGAAAAACCGGAAACCACATCCTAAACAGGAAACAAGGGATGAGCCTCTTCACCTGTTCAATAGACGTGGGTGGAGTGTGAACCGGTCGATAGTTTACTCTATCTACTCCAATTTTACGCGCAAATACTCTTGGGAAAGGTATTAATCTGTCTCTTCCTTCCAGTTATGGGTTAAATAACAGGACAGATTAGGTTCTATAGGCTTGGCAACCTACTGCGGGATAATCTTCTGCCCAGTCAGTCATGTCTCTTTCGAGACACGATCGCCTAAGCGTGTTTCACGTATGGTACTTAACTGACTGACTTATCATTCATAAATTCCATTCAAAGGAAATTTTTGTTTGTGTATTGGCCGTTCCGCACCATCTCTCTAAAATATTTTAAACAAAAGTTGATCTTAAGATACGATTTATTCATATGTAGATGTAGTAATTAAAATATGAAAAGAGGCAGACAGGAGAGATAGAAAAACCGAACTGGAAATGAGAAATGAAGGAAAGAGAACCTGATAGGGAAGAAAAATAAAAGGTGAGATAGAAAATATAAAAGGAAGAATAAATAACATTAAAACGAAAATAAGCAAAATAGAAAAAAAAAGAAGAAAAAGTGGAAGATTGAAAAGGAGACAAAAAAAGAGCAAGAAAAGTGAAAATAGAGAGAATGATAGAAAGAGAAATCGATAAAGAGAGAAAGATAAAATAGAAAAAAAGGGAAAAAAAGAGAGAAATATGGGAAGAGAGAAATGAAAAAGAAAGAAAGAATGAGAAAAGGGGAAAGTAGGAAAAGAAAAGTAGAAAAACGATACAAATAAGGAGAAAGAGAAATGGAGAAAGAAAGCGATTGAAAGGGAGAAAGAGAAAATGAAACAGAGACAGAGAGAGAGGATGACGAGAAACCCGTCTAATTAAAAACGAGATTGTGACAGAATGAACAGAAAGAATGAAAATAATGAGTCGAAAAAAAGGGAGTTATGAAGGAATGAGGAGAGAAGGCAGTAAAACCAAATAAAAAAGAAATAGAAAACGATGTGTGGGATGAGACGTGTTTAACTTGACGCTACGGATGTTACTTGGTGTGGGGAAGAAGACACGTTGCTGGTTGATGCAGGGCAGGCAGGAAGATGACCCCGTCCAATCACTCGATTCTACGCAGCCATTGTTCAATTGAAGAGACATAAAGATTGCTAATCCGCAGCTAGCGTTGTGCAACTTGTTTTAAGTGTTTGTTTATATGTCTATTAAGTGTTTGTTTGCTGATGTATCAGCTACGATGTCAGTGACGTCACAACTATGTCTTCAATCAATCGTAAGTGCTGCTTGATTGGTGTGTATCAATTTCGAAAGTAATTACATGCCCGCTCGTCAGAGCTTTAAGTGTTGTCGACTATTCACTGCTTCAAGGCATCAACGTTTCCAAGTGTAATTAAATTCACACGTGTAACGGATTAAAATAATTCGATTTTTTCAAGCGCTGATTTGACTGTTTATCGCTTAAAATAGCATGTCTAATGGCATTCACAAAATAAATAAATTAGGAGCAGATCATGCGAGTGTTATTTCAAATTCGAATGTGAAACTTGTTAAGCGTTTGAATTTGTGGTATGTATAAAAGAATCTGAAACAACTTGTTAAATAACTCCCACTTTAAACGTTAATTTTACTGGTTACCCATATTTAAAAAGACGCTCCGTTTATTTATGGAACAGTATTTTATTTTCGTCGGAATATTGGAGAAATGTTATATATTTTACCTTCAAGAATAATATTTTGAAAGAATGTATGACAAAATGGAAAAAATTTTTCTAGTGACGCGTTTCGTTCTTTAGGATTTAATCGGACTAAATTTGTTGTGTTGGTGCGAATACACAGGCACACAAACTAGAGATGCTGGGAATTTAAGATTTAGTTTATTTATTTATTTATTCATTCATTTTTAATCTAGCCGATTTCATTTAGATACATTTTCTTACAGTATTTACGTTATTCGCACTATTGTCATCTTCTATGCGTAAAGTGGTGAACAAATAAATTGCATGGTTAGAGGGAGATAATTCTTGACTTCCAATCGAGGGTTTACACAAAAATGAGGATGATATACCCCAGTGATTAAAATAAAGTGTTCGTTTCAAAATTCCTAGCAACTGAAGAAGGCCGGAGCGTACAACGGCCGAAACGTCAAAGATGAGGACAATAGTCTGAATAATGTAAATACTGTAAAAACTACCTCACCTCAGAAATATACACAAATACATTTTCTTTTTCGTTCCATGACTTTTGTTAGTAGATATCCCACACTGTGATATTAGAAGATCGGCCAGAAATTATGTAAAACCCCGAGCGCAAATTTACTGTAGAAGACCTTGCGATCAACGCACTCTCTAGACATTATCGGGCTAGTGAATTCTTTTCTTAGTAGAGTTTTTTTTTTTTTTTGTTAAAATTGCTTTCAGTCTCATTAAGTGGGGGGAACACGAACGCATTAGATATATATTTCTTGTAAAATGTCACTTTGTGTTCATATTACCTCCTAATTAGATTCTATGAGGTATCATCTATGTATATTTGTGACAATTATTACAGGTCATCGAGCAAATTCCTCCTTCAAGTTTTAACTTATTGTTTTCTTTGGTATATATATATATATATATATATATATATATATATATATATATATATCGTAAATTAAATCTAGTGAGCCAACAAACCTACCAAGGTTTCACCTAAACGGATCTTCAGGGAACGTATTCTGCTCTGCTTAAGTATTGAGCGGATTTTTGTTGTTGATTACTCGTCTCGGGTTTTTTCTTTGGGCTACGTGCTGGCTCGGTCCAAATCTCTTTGGCTGTTGTTAATGTGCTGAGCTCTTTCTTTTTTTTACAACCATTTTTTCCTTCCACGTATGTACGCGGAGGTTTTTTTCGAAACGAGTATAGTGATAATTTTGTGTTTATATATATATATATATATATATATATATATATATATATATAAGGTGCATTGGATGAATTACTGTCTAAATTACCCAAATATGAAATTAATATTGACATTGCATTTTAACAAACAGATTTACTAAAATTACACGAACGTATCTTAAAATACTAAAGAGTAAATTTATTCAATAAAATCTCCATTAGCTTCAACCATGATCTCAAGACAACTTCAGAATCTCCTGCATCTCTTCTGGACGGCCTCCTTGTTTAAATTGGTAAATTTTGCAATAATCCATGCCATCATTTCATCTTTGGTGTTACATCTTCTTGCTCAACTGCACCCCACACATAATAATCAAGGGGGCTGCAGTCTATTGAGTTAGGTGACCAGATGTAAGGGGCAACGTGGTCTCAGAAATTGTCTGACAACAATGACTGGGATCTCCTGGTTGTGTAGCATGGGGCAGAGTCCTGTTGCCAGATATATGCTCTTCAAGCAGCCAACCTGTTAAGACAGGGCACCACTACCTCCCTAAAGCACATGATGAGTGTGAGGTTATGTGGGAAGATGAAAGGAGACATAACTTCGCCATCACGAGTGATCATTTCAAACACCTTCGTAATCACCATTTGACTCTTTCAACACGTTTGGAATTCTCTACACTGTCTTAATATTAACAACAAAATATTATGAAATGTACTTATTGGACCTTCCGGCTCGAATTTCAAATAGATACAAACTTTTGGCGGAGTAAATCGCGTTATGGTACTCTTCTTCTCACAGACGGTGCCCAACCGACCCTACTATACTGAGAAATCGACAAATTTAAAAGAAAACGAACAACGTATAAGTGCGAAATAAAAAACATAAAATGACGATAATTAACCAATCGCACCCTGTATATATATATATATATATATATATATATATTGATTTCAGGTTTTGATGAAATTTTTGATGAAATTTTTGATGAAACCTGAAATCAATTAATTCCTCTCTTGTACGAAAAAAAAAACTCCATTAAAATTTTAACAAAATATTAATCGTCTTTCATGTGTATTATAAAAAGTTACAGAGAAAAATGTTTACATCGACTGATTCAGCGCCATTTTAAGACCTCGTTTATTGCAATGCAATTCTCTTCAGTAAAAATCTTTAAAAAATAAGATATACTTTTCTGAAACTTTATTTGAGGAATATTTGCTGATTTAAAGTATAATTAATCTGACTGAAAAAAATATTACTTACTTTAGGTTTAAAAGTTTATTTAAGCTATTGACATGTTGACATCTTGATGGCAGGTGCATGTTTATGTAATGTTTGTCTACGTGGACTTTATAAAAATAATTGAAGATCACCATGTGAACGCCTTTTATTTATAGTTTTAAGAGCTCAGTAATCTTTAAAAATATGCTCAGTAATATAATGTTTTACTGAATTTGAAATAGTTTGGCTTTAAATTTACTATAGTTATCACCCTTATTTTCTGATAACGTTGCGCGTCTTAAAAAATCCACAGATTTATAGACATATTAAAGTAAATTCAAAATTCTTATAAAAATAATAGTGTCTGATGTACTGTACTAAGCTTTTTTAATTTATGGTTAATAAATATAGTTTTTACTTAATAATAATATTATCTAAAAGGGCGAAATAATATATAATTTTTAAAGATTTAAAACTTAATAAATTATTCTAATTACAATTAATAAGAAAAGAAAACAACTCTTCTAAAAATTCATTATTCATCGAAAATATATATATATATATTACCAGAAATAAACTTCGAAAGGTCCAAACGCCTTTCGTCGTTTGAGGAACTAATACCAGGTACGAAATAAAATCTCTACATTTATCTTGATAAATGTGAGCGTCTGTGTGAATGTGTTATATATATATATATATATATATATATTGTTTAATTATTTAGTTTTGGGTCATAAGAAAATTAGACAAGTGCACACTTGTATACGCATTATTTATATATATATATATATATATATATATATATATATTCTAAACATTTACTGTTACATATAAGAAACAATGAATGTCTTTTATGTTTAATCATGAGCCGTTATAAGCATCGTAGTTTGGCTTTAATTCAAGTGAAAATAAAGACAAAAATTTTCCAACATTTGTATAAGTTGTTATTAAGTTGGTTTTAAGCTTTCGGCTCAAATGAGCCATCTTCAGAGAGGTTAAAAGGACGTTAACATAAAAACATCCACCATGAGCGACGATCCCATCTTGTGTTGACATAAAACTTTGCTAGGCAACGATAACAGTTACCAAAAATAGCAAATGCAGGTAGTAAATTTGTAATGCGGTTTTATGACGTCACATCGCGTGAGAGCTTAAAATGATAACAGAACCATATATTTAAAATGCAATGTAATATGTTATGACCAGATTTAAACTTGATTTTATTAAGTGTGGGTTGTTTGGATTTGAATATATATATATATATATATATATATATATATATATATTCGAGTATGAAAAAAGTATCACTCACGCACGCTTTCTGACCTGCTCACCACTTGTCTTATCTATTTGTACACGATACCTTGGCCATCGGAAAAGCAAACGGATATCGATATGTGACGTCACAAGTTTATTCACTTGAAGATAGTCAACTTTAGACTTGAAACACGTGTAACGACACAAATACAATTATGGACACTTAATATATCATACAAAAAGTAACTATATTAATAGTAATACCAACAATAAATCTACACTTTAGACAAAACCTTCTCGGCTTCTCGCAATTTTTCTTATATATATATATATATAAGATAAGAAGACGTGGAGAATAAGACGTGGATTCTCTGGTAAAGAAGGTTCTATCATTCTGTAGATCACCGGCTCCCGCCAAGTAATCTGGAAGAGAAAGCAGCAATGATAGGATTATGTTAGTTATATTAAGCAAGCAATATCTATAAACAAAACAAGTCAGTCCTTTTTTCGGCACGTCACGAACCCGACGGCACATATCTTTAGGGTGGTGGAGTGACATGTAAAATGTGGCGATGTGAACAGAATTAACAAGAACAAATTGATGTATCACGTCCTTATTTTTCATCTCCGCCTTCTTGCTATAATCATGGGATGAAAGGGGGTGTTTAATTTTAGGAGAGAGGAACGCGGAAAAACACCAAATGAGACGATGACAAAAGTGATGCGGTCTTCTTCCAATTGTCTCTCGTTAGTATTTGTTTGTTTTGCGATGGGTTGTGGAGGTCGCTTTCACGATGGAGAGGGCGTACGGACGGGTGTGACACTCGACAAGAGCTTTATTTTATTGTCGGACGAATCGTGTAGGAAATTCAAGACGAATACCTGATACAGGCGGGATCAGGGCGTAAAGATAATGAGTTTAGGGTTTTGTTCGTTATTTGGTTATGGAAAAAAGTTAATTGGGGGAAGAAATTCGAAAGATAGAAAGACTAATGAAGAGAAAAAGGTGAGGAAATATTTGGAGAAAGGGAGTGAGTAATGATGATGAAAGAGAAAGGGAAAAAGTAACAGAAAGGAAAGGAAAATAAAGAAAACGATGAATACGAAGGAAAATGGAAAAAGAGTTCATTTAAATAAGAGGAAAGAGAAGAAAAGAAAGCAAAATGAAGCAAAAAGAAGAAAAATAAAGGAAACAAGGAAAAAGAAAGAATAAACAAAATAAATTAGAAAATCAAAAGTAATAAAATAAAAATGAAAGTATAAAAAATAAAAACACAAAAAACGAATAAAGAAAATAAGGAGGAGAAATCTAAATGGAATAAAGACTGAAAAGAAAGATAAAATGAGAAATAGAGATATGGACAGAAAAAAAAGAAAGCGAAACAGACAGAAAGAAAGAAGGGAAAACAGATGAGAAATAAGTAAGTAAAAATACCTTTATAAGAATCACACACAACATGTCACGAGGCCAGTTATCCATTAGGCTCGTAGTTGAATAATAATACCTACTGCAATATTAGTAGTCGAGGTGCATCTAGCCTGACCGATCCTCTCCCTGTTTAATTTGGTTTTAAATAGAGAGTTTTCCTTTTAGAGTGGATTGTACCCTGCGTTTTCCATAGGCAAAGGAAACGAAACAGAATCGTCCAGAATTTGAACTCGGCTCCATAATTTTAATTTCCGCAGCGATAACCGCAAGCGAGTTTGTGCGCGCACGTGCGCGCGCGCACACACACACACACACACACACAAGCGCTGATCATCGTCATTCTGACTCCTAAAAGAGGAAATCAGCCCACATCTTATCCCACAGGTTAAAGTGATATTGTAATTCTGAATAAGATTAGCGGCATATTGGGCACACTTCGTCTGTTGCATATTTACATGGGGCTCATTTCTCAGGGACATCCAGTAGCAGTATATATATATATATATATATATATATATATATATATATGAAGGAGGTGGGTAACATCAGTTAGTCCTTCTCTCACCTAATTTATTAAAACGTCAACTTTTTTTTAGACGGGTACAGTGGATATCGGCTCGGAACGAGAAATCGGGGAGCCGAGTTCGAATTCCAGTTGAATTCATTGCATTCACTTACGCGCAAATACCCTTAGGAAAGGTATTAATCCGTCACTTTCTTCCAGTTATGGGTTAAATAACAGGACAGATTGGGTTCTATAGCCTTGGCTGGCAACCAGTCTACCGCAGAAAGCAATGGCAACCTACTACGGGATAATCTTCTGCCCAGTCAGTCATGTCACTTTCGAAACATGATCGCCCAAGCGTGTTTCACGTATGGCACTTAACTGACTGACTGACTTAGTCGCACCGAGAACAGTAGTGAGTATATCCATATACCTCTTTTCCTCTCTCCTTCTCTATGTGTGTCTCTCTCTCTCTCTCTCTCTCTCTCTCTCTCTTTATATATATATATATATATATATATATATATAGGTACCTCGACTTTTTCGGTAAAAAGAGTACACCATAAAGAAAAAAACACAAAGTTTTGTCGTCAAATGTTTATGTTATTATTAAGAGGAAAGTATTTTTATTATTTTATTCATTCTTTTTAATCCTTTTTAGCATCTTTGAAATTTGGTTAAAAATCTTCTCTTTTTTTTTTTCGTTAGCGATCGGTCAGACTTTACTTAATGATTATTATGGGAGATTTAGCTTTTAATTTAGATTTAGCTTTTAATTGCTTTTATAACATATTTTAATGAGACTGTTGTCTTAAGAAAATTCATTTCGATGAATAATTAATTTTTACAAGAACTGTTTTCATTTTAAGAAGAAGAATTTATTAAGTTTTACATTTTTTAAATTCTATATTAATTTCAGATTTTAGATTATATTATCATTAAATAAAAATTATATTTACTAATAAATGGTAAAGCGTAACACCAGTCTTCAAACATCAAATTTTTTAAAAGAATTTTGATTATTTTTTATGTATATAAACATGTCCATTTTTTTACACTACATTATCAGAAAATAATATCAATGACCATAGTAAATTTAGAGTCAACATTCCTAAAATATTACGGAGAATATTTCTAACAAATTCTAAGATGACTGAGTACTAAAAACTATGTATAAAAAAAAGCATTCATAGTATAGAGAATTAACAAAGAAAAAACAAATTTGTGAAAAGCCATTATCTCTGAGATATTGGAAATGAAATTTAATGTAGTCATTAAGCCATTTTAAAATATTAAAATTTGGAAAAATCACAAAATCATAAAATCAAAACGTTCACAGAAGAAATGTGCTGGTATCAAAAAATATTTTGAATCACATTTCAAATCTGATGATGTTAAACGTAAGAAACCCGCCGAAATAGAACATATACGAATATCATTCCTTACAAATCCCGTCTCTAAACATGAATAATAGTTCTTTTCTTTTTTTCAGTGGAGTTCAGTTCACTTGGTCAGAAGTAAGAAACGCTATGTGTTTCGTTAAAAAACAAAACAAAGGGTGAGCAGTTGTAGTTGCTGGGAGAGTTAAGGTGTAATGGAAGCTTTTACGTTCGGCTTTACTTAGCTTAGCTTAGCTAAGCAGATCAAGAAAAATAAGTTTCACGTTAATGTAAAATTAATCAATTTTTAAACTGATTCAGTTTTTCTGATTAAACCACGAAAATAGTTTTGAACGGCCACTCTTCTAGATCTTTTTGTATTAATGCAGATGCCCGGTAGGGCTATGTGCATAGACATACGTCGTTCTTAATTTTCATCAACAAACTTAATGTCATCAGGACTGAAATCGGTGTCTATTCTAATAGCAAAACTATTTCAATAATGATAAATTGACAGATGATGATTGTTATTGTTAACTGGGCAAGGATTGATTTCATGATATCTAACGCCCCCAAAACGAAATTGCTCTCTTTTAACCGACTGAGAAAACCCTTTCTGTCTCCCATCAACATTCGAGAAATCTTACGAGGAAAATATGCGTCCTCCGGCAGGATTCGAACCTGCAACCCTAAGAGAAATTGATCTGACGTGTCCAACTTAAAAATCTTTCGTGGTCGAGCGGTCTAAGTTCAATTGATGGTTTTCCCCCTAGGGTACGCAGGTTCGAATCATGCCGGAGAACGCATATTTTCCTCGTAAGATTTTTCGATTGTTCAAACCGATAGATATATAAAAATATAATGTTTATTTGTTAAAAGACAAAGTATCTATTCAAATACGAGTATCTATTAAAAATAATCTTTAAACAAATAAATTAAAAATATATCAGAATTTTTTTTTTATCATATCACCCCGAGCAAGTCGGTAACGCCGCTGAAGTTCAGGGGGCTACGTAAGAGTGAAAAGAATGGAAAAGCGAAAGCCGGAAACCACATCCTAAACAGGGAACAAGGGATGAGCCTCTTCACATGTTCAATAGACGTGGGTGGAGTGTGAACCGGGCGATAATTTAGTCTATCTACTCCAACTCCAATTGAAAAAAGAAAAGAAGAAAAAGGAGTGAAAAGATTGGAAAAGAGAAAGCCGGAAACCACATCCTAAATTCATTTCGTAAAATTTCGTAACTATATATGTATGTATGTGTGTCTGTGTGTACGTGAATGTGTCTCTGCCCTTTCCTATCTATCTGTCTTAAAAGTGAAATAAACAAAAACGTAAAGAGGAATCAGAAATAAAGACGGGAAATGACAAAAATGAAGGAAATAAATGGCATAAAATCGTCAAAATAAGCTGCATAAACATACACAAAAAACAAAAAAGAATCAGAAAATGACGCCGTCAGTCATGACTGATTTTCCCCGGATTCGTGAATTTGTTCAATCTTTGCAATCAACCAAGTTTGTTCATCTATTCAATAAATAAAATGATTTTATAATACAGCCATTTTCTAGCCTGCTTTTTCTGTAGCCGAGGCTTTATTATAAACGTTTTTGTTCTTCGGCACTTTGCCGTAAATCTTTGTTATCCTTGAGCCGAGGTCAGCAGAAAGGTCACATGCTGAGGTTACCAGATCGAGCTCGTTCTGTCATTGGAAGAAGGTCAGAGGTGAATACAGGAGAGGGGCAGGTGAGTGGGCTGACGGAGTTCTTAGTGAGTGTGATGTTTGGCGCAGAAATTGCAACTCGCAATACATGCAGTGTTGATTTCAGCCATAAATTATGTTTTCTTTTCTCTTGTTTCGTGTTTGTTTTTAGCGAGATATTATTGATGAATTAATTTCCACTTATTTATTACTTTGTTTGTAAAATAACTCTTTATCCCGCTCCTCGTCGAACATCTTTATTGTTTATTGTGTTAATATTTGTTTTCAGTGCCCGAAGGAGATATTTTACTTAATCTTCCTCAAAATTGATGCCAGGACGAACAAAACATTTCACGCTCCAAATAAAGCTTCACATTATTAACTTCACATTTTGTTTTCTTACTTTTTAAAAATTTTAGATATGTTTATTCGATTTAGGAAAAGAATATGCCGTATTTGATGGCAAATGAAACGCCTTTGTTTCCATTGATTTTCCATATTGCAGTCCTTATACAGTTAAGCTAAGTATTAGTAGCAATGGTAATATATGGTGTCTGGATAAACACTTGTTTAATACAGGCCATCCTACGCGCTGATATGTTGAGAGGGAAATATGAAATCTTAAATAAAGCAAAAATTTTTTTAATTATAAGTTTTCAATAGCTCTCTGATAAGCATTTTCTCGTCTTATACACAATTCTAACATTTCCGTTAGTCAAGTAAACACACTAATTTTTATTTTTAACAAAATAAGTCCGCATTTTTACTATATTTGTAAATAAGTTTAGACATAATAAAATGTATTTCATGACAAATAAAGAGGCGTAACAAAAAAGAGGGAGTAATCAAAAAGTATATGTCCATAAAACGATAACACTAAGATAAAATAACGCTAAACCGGCTTATCGGTCCTCACACAGTAGAGAAAAAATTAGACAAAAATAAGTCTTTTTAATATTTTTGCCTACATATATATATATATATATATATATATATATATATATATATATATATATATCAGTCAGTTAAGTCCCATACGTGACACACGCTTTGGGCGATCATTTTTCAAAAGAGACATGACTGAATAGGCAGAAGATTATCTCGCAGTAGGTTGACATTGCTTTCTGTGGTAGACTGGTAGCCATTCAAGGCTACAGAACCCAATATGTCATATTATTTAACCCATAACTGGAAGGAAGAGACGCATTAATACTTTTCCCAAAGGTATTTGCGCATAAGTGAATGCAATAGCATGCCTTAAAACTATATATATATATATATATATATATATATGAAATTTGTGTTTTAATTAAAATTAAAAGGGAATTTGTATGACAAAATGTAAAAGTTTACTTGTGAGCGTTTCATTTTCTCAGAACATCATCGGACTAAATTTGTTATGTTGATACAACTGCCTGTGAATGACCACGAACAAAGGTGTGCTGGGATGTTTTATAATATTTTTTTATATCTAGCCAAATTCATTTAGCATCGTTTTCATTTTCTTTCCATACATTTTGTCAGTAGGTATTTTATACTGAAGTATTAGAAAATCTGCCAGGAACGATAAAATTTAAGAGCCAGGGAGTAAATTTTCTGTAAAAAAAGAACCTTGTGATTGAGGCGTTCTTTAGACATTCAAGTTGTAGTGAATCATTTTCTTCTTTAATCAGGGTAGCATTCTTTTTATGTAATATATATATATATATATATATATATATATATATATTATTATTATTATTATTAATTGATATATATGTATATATCAGTAACTATGGCCATAATTGAACTATTGCAGGAGAAATTTCTTTCCTGAATGCTTCTTTGGCGATTGTACTATTCATTGCCACAGTTGTGCTATTCACTATCTCGTCTTTTCCTGTTGCTTTCGTAACTCATCGGGTACAATTCAGCAAACATTTGCTCTAACTCTATTTTGTCTTTTAATCACTTCATTGACATTTCTTATTGTCGCAGCTTTCATGATTAAGTTCGACATTTTCTAAGCTTAGTCTTTGTTTCGTTCAATGCAGCAAGTATGAAACACCTAGCGAGAATCAAACTTACAATTCAGTAGTAATTTTCAACATCACTATAGCCTTAGCCATTATTTGACGTCCAAACACTTTCTACAAGTTACTATGCATGACAGTTAATGGTTCAAAATCACTGGTGAGGATCGAAATCACTTTTCCGTAGTAGCGATCCACAATCATTGGATTGCTAATCTTATTCTCAACAAGTCGTCTGTCTCTATGTTGACAGCTTTCTATTGCTTAGTTATTCCAAGCATTTTTCTTTTCGTTAATCTTTGTTTATGAGTTTATTTTCAATCGAGTTTGCTAATTCATGTCTTTTGCATCTGTTGTATCGCCGAGGTGGCAGGACCATACCCAGAAGACGTGTGCTGAGTATCTAAACTATATAAACTATCCGTGCTAAGGGATATTAATACAAATAAGACACATACCATAAGACAGACCAGCAATAGTAGAAGAGAAAAGAGGTTAAGTTCGTTAGAGTCGCAGAGAGCACAATCCCATTCTAATCGTCAATGACACTCCGAAATCCCAGACTGCTATTAGTCTTTATTTTTATAGCTACCTCGGTCCACAGACCATTTAATTCTTGAGAGCGCCAGAGGATTGTTGGCTTCTCTACAGCACCTTTCCACTGAAATGTTTCCTCCTCTGGACGAGATATTTTCTTCTTTGTTGGCTCGATCTTCCCGTAGCTCTTTTTATTTTTCGCCTTTGTTGTACCTCTGGAGGCATCGGCACATCGAACATGTAGATTACATCCATTGGTTCTTCCCCACACTCTTCAGCTTTTTATTTGGTTTATGTGTCTCCTTATAATTCATCTTGGATGTTTTATAAGGTATATTATATGGCCAATTCTCTTATCTATAATGCCTTCTTCCATTAACACTTTACTGAGTTTGTAATTTTTAAAATAAACTGTCACCAGAGTGAAGCATTTACCGTCGCTCTTAGTTCTGTCACTAGTAATTTCTTTTTCTTTTTTTTCTTTTTTTTTTTTGTTTCAGTTTATCTACAACTGATTTGATCTTCCTTGCAAACGTTAACTCTGCAGGAGAAATTCCTGAATTGGCGTTTGCGTTTAGTGTGATACGGTAGACAGATAAGAAATTCTGTAGCTCTTCAATACTTGTTTCTATTTCTTTCGCCTTTCTTATTAACCTTTTAAAAACGTCTATAAATCGGTCTATCAACCCGTTAGATCTTGGATGGTAGGGCGCGGATGGCAACGAGTCACATGGCAACAAAGTAGTATATACCCCTTATCGGCTCCTTATATATAAGTAGCGTAGACTAAAGTTTGTCCGTTTTTGGCCATGGGTTGAACTTTATGGGTAGTGATTTTCCTGCTAACTGGCTAATCCTGCAATTTTTTATCAAATTTTTAACGTCTTTATCAATTTCGTTCCAATACACGAAACTTCGCATAATCGCTTTCATATGTGAATTGCCCAGGTGTTCTGCATGGAAACTTCGGAGTATTGTTTTCGTTAATACTGCCGGGATAATCACTCATTCACCGTACATATACTACTATATTACGGTCTATGCTTTTAATTAACACATCTTTAAGATATGCCATAACGTAATTCAAAGCATCGTGTCCATTGGATGTTGAAAAATTGCGGGTGCTACTTTTACTCCGAACGGTAATCTGTTAAACTTAAACAGACCATTGTGCATATTTATAGATAATATTTTTGCCCACGCCTCGTCCATCGAAATTCGTAAATGTGCTTCTGACAAGTCTAAGCTAGAAAATATTTTTCATCCATTCAGCTTTGCAAATATATCTTCTGCTAAAGTTAAAGCGTAATTATTTCTATTTCAAGCATTCATTTAATCCTGTGGACTGGAGTAATCGGCGCAACTTCTGATTTTATTATATTTTTCCTTATGTAAACTGTTGCCCATTGACTTTAATTTGTTTTTTCTATAACGCCTACTTTTTGAAAACGTTTTAACTCTGTGTCTATGTCTTCTAGTACAGTGAATGATACCATTCGCTTAGGTTGAAGCACTGGAGTTACCTTTTCTTTTGACTCAAGCTTTGCTTTAGCCTTAGAACAAAATCCTGGGTCTTCAGAATAATTATCTGGGAATCTTGCTCTTAAATACTGTTTGAAATTTTCTGTGTAATTAGATGATCCAATAACATTGTTACAAAAATGTTGATAGGAATGTTGAATAAATCAAACTCTTCCATCCAATCAGTACTGAAGAGATTCTGCTTTTGCTGCATGACATTGGCTATTAATTTTCTCTCTTTTCCAGCAAAACCAATATTTAAATAAATTTCACCAAGATATTCTCATTTTTTGCCTGATATGCCGTTAGCAGTTTTTATCTTCATAATGCCGATCTACCAATAATATTCCATGTATCCGCATTAATAATTGTCAGGTCTGACCCTGTGTCAATTTGCATTTTTACTTTCGTGTCATTTAATAGGGTGTTTATGAATTTTTTTTTCTGCGGCATTTTCAACCATATTTTTGTATTTTCTTTTGAGTTTTCTTTTTCAAAACGACCTTTTGTGACTCTTGTAACAACAATTTAGGCATTTTTATCTTTGAATGGGTAATCCTTATATAGATGTAATTGACGACAACCATAGCATGGATTTATTTTAATATTACTAATTCTAATATTTGATATGTCCCGTTTTTCAATATTTACAGCATCTTTTTTTAAGTTTACAATTCTCTGACATTACTCAACCAGTTTTTGTAGAATTATTCCTGGTCTTGTTTCAACTTTGCTAAGAGTCTCGCATTCACGTCTGTTTCGTTTGGTGAAGTTAATCCTTGTACAAAAATTAAACATTTGAACATATCCATGCTTAATTTATAATGACGAAACTTTTCACACTCCTTATTCACTATACTTGGGTACTTTGTTTTGGTAGAATATAGTTCCTGCATTTTTTTTTGTTCTGAATCACCCAACTTCTTTAATGTTTTAATTGTCTATCCAGTTCGAGCGGATTTTACAAATATATTTTCAAACCTGAGATAATAATCATCAATTGTAATCTTCTCTTCAGGTTTATATGTAAAATTTTCAGTTGATTTAAACATAACATCCTGTAAAAATGTACATGGATTATTTGTGCTCATTTCTTTTTTTTTTTTTGAGAAAATTTCCAACACTATAGCAAGTTACATTTCTTGCCATTTTTTAGATAAATCTTCTTGCCTTTTTGTGCTAATTCTTGTTGTTTAAAACTTCAAGTAAGCATTTCTGGAAGTCTTTCATTTTAAAATTTACTGTTGTTCTAAAATATTTTGAAATTATCGCCAAACTGTTCGTTTTCGTCAGTAATCTGTACGAATGTTTTTCGGCAAACTACTGTCCAAGTTTTCGACGCCAAATCTGTTATAGATTTGCTTGTTTGAAATTTACGTAGCCAAATCTGTTGCATCTATATTTTGTTTGTTTGTATCATGGTGCCAGTCTATTGTTTCCGGTGTAAGCTTTTTTTTTCGACGTACTGGTTTCCGCCAGTCGGACAAAACAAATCTCTGTCCAACACTCTAATAGTATATAGTCAATTTTCTTTGTCACCAATCTTTGCATCGCCGAGGTGGCAAGACCATACCAAGAAAATGTGTGCTGAGTATCTACAGCACAATATCCGTGCTAAGGAATATTAATACAAATAAGACAAACGCAATAAGGCAGAACAAAAATAATAGAAGAGAGGAGAGTTTAAGTTGCTAGAGTCTCACAGAGAACAGTCCGATACTAATTGTCAATGACAGTCCAAAGGTACGAACTCCCCACTTGGGCAGATGCTAGAGGTAGATGCGACACAAAGTCATTTAAGTGGGAATATCGAGCTCTTAAGCTCGGACAAAACTTCTTGTCTAATTTTCCCCAGACGAGACTCTACTCTTCGGCGGAGTCTCGTCTAGGTTACTTTCCGCCAGAAGGCAGAAAGTCCGAGAAAGTGAACAACTGACGCACGCAGTCGATCTCCTGAGAATTTCTGAAATTTTGTTTGTGGTCTTCTACTGTGATAAATGCTTGTGATTTTATGTTTAAGCAATTGTTTTAACATCCATATTAATACAGGGTTCTGTATGCTTTGGATATGTTGTCCTTGAGTATTTTGTTATGATTTTAGTGGGAAGGGGGATTAGTTCATGTACATTTCTTGTTTCTCCGTAGTGTTAAATACGTTAGGTGAATTGTTTATTCTGGTTGTATCTACTTTATATTGACATACACTCTATCCCTGAGATTGAATATAACGTACCTTAAAACCATATTTTGTCATATATATATATATATATATATATATATATATATATAGCTCCATATTATATATCGACTATTGTTTTTTTAAATTAATGTCTTGGTCGTTGTAAATTTTTCTTCCTTCCTTATTCATTCGGATGTATATATATATATATATATATATATATATATATAATATTATATTAAACACTGTTTATAAAAAAATAAATGCCAGGGAACTCAAAATCGTAAAACTTTGGGTCCTCTTTACCTGGATATATATATATATATATATATATATATATATATATACACGAGAAAAAATCGCAAGATCGCCAAGACCTACCGCGGTTTCGCACAACGGCTCGTTGTGCGAAACCTCGGTAGGTCTTGGCGATCTTGCGATTTTTTCTCGTGTGTTTTTGCTCTACGTAACTGCCTCTTAGTTAATCCTTTTTGGTTAGTTTAGTATCGAGCACTTTTCTTTCTTTGTGGTTTGTTCCGTTTGAGGGTTTTTTTCTTTGCTGTGAAGTGCTGTATGTATTGTCGGTGCTCCGCAGTTTTTTTTTTTTCCCCCTCGTTGTCCAAAGCTTTTTAGCCGAGGGCGATAACGGAGTTAGATTCTGCCGGTTATTCGTGGTTCTTAAAAATTACTTGTGTAACATTTTAAGATTTGAATGCGTACAGAGTCAATTTTATTATTATTATTATTATTATTATTATTATTATATATATATATATATATATATATATATATATATCCATCGGGTCATCGTCACTAGACGAGAGCATACGTCACAAGACGGAAGCATACGTCACTAGACGAAAGCATTCTTTGCTAAACGGACGCATACGTCCTAGACAGAGACATTGTCTACTTGATTGTTATACCTGTTACTATTCGTTGGTGTTCGTGTATTGTCTATTGGTTTATTGTACTGTGGGATAATAACTCCCTATTTATATATTTCAGTGTTAAGTATTATTCTTGCACTATTCTTTTCCCTGATTACCCCTCACGGGATATATCATGAATATTTTTTTACTGAAAGCTTCCTCGTTTTGGCGTTCATTTGCTTAATGTCAGCTATAATCTTGTCAAGAATGTTCAAACTGTGTTGTACAATAGGGATGGCAATGATGTTTTTGACTTATATTCTGTTTTTTCTCTCTCTCTTAATTCAAATCGGTATTCAGTACCAAAACGCACATGTCTGTAATATTCTTTTCTTACTCTCCCCTTCATTTGGGTATGCTGTACTCCACCTCATTCGCTTAATCCTAAGTACCAAAAGAATTCTTCTTGCTCCAGTTCCCTAATCTTTGTGACAAAATCAAGACCTAACGAGTATGTTTCTGTAATTCTTTCTTTCTTGAATGATAAGTTTGCACATTTATATAGACCGAAATTCACACCTATCTCCCCACTAAAATATTTCATAGTATTTAGGAGATCCTTCAACTCATTGTTGTCTTTGGCAAAGAGTTTGAGATAATCCAAATATCTAATATCTAAGTGATTGAATAATTTCTTGTTTATTTTGTATCCACAGTTTAGTTCATGCGAAATGTGGGGTTAAGGACAGACAAAACAGAAGGGGTGACAGGGAATCTCCTTGAAATATTCCTCGTCGGATATTCAGGCGATTTGAAGTGGCGGTGCGTCAGGTTTGATTTAAATATAATGTGGTTTTCGACATTCCCATGTTGTTTTTAAGGAAATGTAGTGTCACCAAGAAGACTTTGTACACTTCCAAAGCCTAAAGAATCCAAGAGTGTCGTACACTATCAAAGGCTTTACGGTAGTCTATTTATGCTGTGCTGAGATTTCTACCACTTTTCCTGCAACTTCCTAGGTTCATTTTGTTTATCAATATCTTTGCAACCATATGAATCTCTTCAACATCCCTTTTATTCCTGGGGAAGAATGTTATTTTATCGAAAAAAGAGTAAATACAGTTCGTCAAAACAGAGGTGATCATTTTATATGTGGTTGACAGACATGTTATTGGCCTATAATTTTTTGGATCACCTGTTTCACTAGTTCTTGGCATTAGATATGTAATAGCTTCAGTGAGACATTCTAGGACTTCACTTGGATTATTAATTAGCATAAATAATCTAACAAGATTGGAATACTCTACAAAGTCCAAAGATCCTATTGTTATATCAAAACTTTCAATAGAATTATTTTTGTACACTATTCTTTATTACAAATAAGAACTGATTTTTTTGCATTCATTGTGATGTTAGCTCCTCCTCCGATATATATATATATATATATATATATATATATATATATAATTAGTAAACGAGGTATGACGCGACCTAGGTTTCTACCATGTGGTGTCTTCAAGCGATTTGTAATAACTGATTTTACCATTTACCGTTTTTTTAAAGAACGCTCACGTATATATACGTATGTATATATATATATATATATATATGGAAAAGGGAGTATGCGTGTGTGTACACGCTGATGATATCTGTGACTGAAAGTGAAAATAATAGTCATTTTCTATAAATTTAAATAAATCTATTGAGATATTTTTAGGAGAGAATGACCAATTTATATATATATATATATATTTCTGTATGTTGTTGTTGCTGTTTGTTTGCTGCATAGGAGTTTACCTATTTATCTTTGCACATGTTTTTCTCATAAACCTCACTTTCCTTTTGTCCCGTACATACGAGCGTCAAATCTCGCCATCATTTTCCTGGTGAGTCTCTGAGATTTCTAATCCACGTATGGCGTTTTCTTTTCTCTCTCTCTCTCTCTCTCTCTCTCTCTCTCTCTCTTTCCCGCCTTTGGTGCGCCCACAAAATGACTTTTTTCACGCATGTCGTGTCGCCGAATGAACGTTGGCTTAACCAGCAGTTAGGCTATTTACATCTGCTTACTAAGTAATCTCCCCTTTAAATCAACTCTTGACCACCCGGGCGCGCTTGCTGTTCGTGGCAGCTGGAGTCATAATGATGAGAGATGTTTTGCATATTTTAAGCATTTTACAAGGAATGACAAATAACAGGCGTATGCAAGCGCACAAATAAACACAGAAACACACATGCATTTATAAAGCATAAATACAAATAGGTATATAAGGACACACTCTCAAGTGCAGGCGTAAATGATTGCATTTGTATGTACGTATACATATAAGCAGACATACGAATACTAGAAAACTACCAGACAGAGAAATTCACAAACCAATCTAGAGGCACACAGGCACAGAAAAATGGGAACACAAAAACTTCTGAGATATAGAGAGTCAGACACATAAACAGATATCAGTCACTCATTTAAGTGACATACGTGATACACGCATAAGCGATCATGTCTTGAAAGAGAAATGACTGACTGGGCAGAAGATTATCCCACAGTAGTTACTTTCCGCGGAAGACTGGTTGCCGACGAAGGCTATAGAACTCAATCTGTCCTGTTATTTAATCCAAAACTGGAGGCAAGAGACGAATTAATACCTTTCCCAAGGGTATTTGGGCGAATGTAAGTGAATGCAAGGAATTCAACTAGAATTCTAATTTGCCTTCCCGATATCCACTGCACCACAACGCACATCTATTGGCATAAAGATATGTAAATACAAAAAGACACAGATACATGAAGACGATATTTACAAAGCATCAACCTCAATGCAACAGTCGCTCACTGTAATAAGACTGACCAAAAGTTTGATTTAAAAATGTTACTTTAATTAAAAAAGAAAGCAACTTACAAATTGTATAGAAAGTGGTTTGATCGCTAGATCATCCATAGTAAAGTTACTTGAAAGTTACCGTATTGTTGACCAAAATCTGTCTCATATTACCTACATGTTTATGTTTTTCAGAAAAATGTTGTTTAATAGTACTTTGATCAGAAAGATGACATGTAAATCTACGGGAGAGCGTGGTTGTAGTAAAACCAATATATGTACTAGGTTTTTGATTAGTATCAGAGATGCAATCTCTGAATGGGCATGTAAATTGGTACAATACATTGGTTTTTTGTAGAGAATTTAGTTTAGTGCTTTTTGGGTTAGTATAGACTATGAGGTCAATTGTTTTAAACTTTTTATAATATATAATGAGTTTAATTTGATTATTACTTTCCACTGGTTTAACATTTCTACGTATTATGTTTTTGAGAGTTTTTTCATCTTGTTTATAATTATTATGTATTTGGTTGCAATAGTATAAGTTAATAGTGTTATGTTTATTTTGATGTAAACCATTATTATTAATATTATCATTATTGTTAGAGCTATTGTTAATTTTGTTGAGATACATTTTAATTTGTTGATCAATAACGGAGTTAGGAAATCCATTATTGACTAGTGTTTGCTTAATGTTGTGTAAAATTTAATAACAAACTCCCATTCCTTGATGTATTCATTGATTCTAGCACACATAAATTTACTACTTCTCTGTATAGGCAACCAACTAGCATAAATTTGTGCCTTCTTAACTATAATAGTGAATGCCCCTGATATAAGTTAGCTGTTATAAAAAACTTACTTCAACGCACACAAATGATATCTTCTTCCAAATCTATATTTTATAAAGAATTACACAACATTAAGCAAACACTAAAAACCGCATCGCAAACTTAAGAACTGCGTTTATTATTTTTGGTAGCTATTGCCGTTGTCAAGCGGGGTTTTATGTCAACACAAAATAAAATCGTCGGTGATGGTGGATTTTATAATATTTCAGTTTAAACAACCTCTCTGAAGATGGCTCATGTGAGCCGAAAGTTTAGAAGAAAACCAATAAATAATTATCCAAATGTTGGAGAATTTTTGTTTTTATTACGACGTTTAGAACGGCTCATGATTAAACATAATAGACATTCATTGTCTCTTATATTTAATAGCATATGTTTAGAAAATTACTTGCTGCCTCGATATACTAAATATATATATATATATATATATATATATATATATATTTATATATATATATATATATATATGTATATATATATATATGTTAAAATATAAATATATATATATGTATATATATATTAAAATATAAAATGTCGACAATTTACCCATATATATATATATATATAGGTAAATTGTCGACATTTTATATTTTAATATAATATAAAATGTCGAGAATTTACCCATATATATATATATAGGGTAAATTGTCGACATTTTATATTTTAATTTCGTGCATGCGCGTTTGCTTTTTTTTCTATTTTGTCGACTACACAGTATAGTAGGACCAATTGGGCACCATGACGCCATTCGCTCAGCGGAAAACTTAGAAACGTCATGCTGTACTGCTGAGCATTAGCACCGGAAGCTCTATTATGAATATTTCAGTGTGCTTTAGTGTCAATCTGACAAGAGAGCAAAGGATTCAGAAAGAGTTGCATCAGTTTAGTGGTGATTAAGACGCTGTTTGGAGTGATCACTAATGATGGTAATGTTATGCCTCTATTCATTATCTCACAGGGCCTTCGACTCAACACGAAGGCCTAAATAAATTGCCTCGATGAGATAGCGCTGCCCTGGGTCAAGAGGGTGACTGCTGGAAATCCTATGTCTAGCAACATAATTCTGCGCGATGCGACTCAAGCAAGAGACCCCAGTCACGGCTGTCAGACAATTTCTGCGATCACATCAACCCTTACATCTGGTACGTTTAGTGTTATCAGAGATAGAGCGTATGTAAAAATAAAAAAAAATAAAAGTGAACATTGAAGTCAACACTCAGAGGAGACAGACTTTTTCATGCCAGGCGCAATCATCTGGCCACATATAGTATAATATAGAAAATTTACTTGAAAATATAAATGCTTCTAGTAAAAAAAAATCACAGGTAAACTAAAAATAAGCGACAGAGTTGCAAATCTCAGCAAAAAATAATGCTATGTCAGGGATAAAGGACCATGAGCAAAACTTTAATACAAATCCTACGACTAGAAAAATAAATTCTACAAGACCTGAAATTGGAAGAATCAACAAAATTATACTCGAGAGAGTAAATAAGCAAATTATGGAGTACCTTGAATTAAGACAATGGATCGATACCACAAATGAAATAAATTGGTTTTGTAATATAAAAGAAAAGCACAACTGCTCTGTCATCTAATTTGATATTGATCAATATTGCCCATCGATATCAATGGAACTATTTATTACTACATTAGAATTTGTCACTGTTTATTCAGATCTATCAGAGGAGGAGGAGAGTAACATCACAATAAATGCAAAAATCAGTTCTTATTTGTAATAAAGAACAGTGGACAAAAAATAATTCTATTGAAAATTTTAATGTAACAATGGGATCTTTGGACTCTGCAGAATCTTCCAATCTTGTTAGATTATTTATGCTACTTAATGTTACTACCCATAATAATATAAATACAGAAGATATTGGATTATACAAGGATAATGTACATTATTGTGGTGAGAAATTCCACAAATTTTAAAATTGATAAAATTAGAAAATTAATATATAGAGAATTTAAAAACCTTAATTTAAAAGTGACTGTTAATACAAATATAAAAAGTAGATTTCCTCAATGTGACTTTAGATTTAGAAAATAATACATACCAACCATATAAAAACGAAACTCAAATCATATATATATATCCGCCCAAAATTTAACCATCCTCTATTCATTAACAGGTATGTACCCTCATCCATAGAATATATGTCTAGTACATATTCCACAAATGAAAAAATATTTGATAGGCACAATAATTTTAATAATACTGCCTTAAAAATAGTAGATATAAAATTCCATATATCAAATATGTAACGAAGTATATCTACCCTGAAGAAAAAATAGAAATAGAAAAATTATTTGGTATACACCACCTTTCAACCAAATGGTTAGCAGTAAATTCAGCAAAAACTTCCTTGCTTTGATTTTTTTTTTCATAAGCGTTTCACCCCGAGCAAGGCATGTCACTACCACTACTGCGCAGGGGGCTACATAGAGTGGAGAAAGGATGATTAAATATAGGAAATGTCAGAGGGTGGGTGATAGGCGGGTAAGGATACCGAGAATGAGGGTTGGGTAGATGAGAGTGTTCTGAGAATAATTGGGAGTTAGTGTGATAGGAGGTGTCTATTGACCCTACATTTAAACACCTGGAGATTGTAGCTGTCGGGAAAGCAGACTTGTGGAAGGGATTTCCACAGGCGGGAAGCGCGAGAAAAGAAGCTGTTGGAGTAGAATTTACGGTTACATCTTATTTGTTTAACTGTAAAAGGGTGGGACCTAGTTGCTAATCTAGTATCTCGTGTAAATTCGTGCTTAGGCGGTACCAGTGATCTAAGCTCATTGGAGCAGAAGCCATGAAAGTACTTGTAGAAGAAGCACAGGGAAGCCACATCACGCCGGTGAGAGAGTGGTTGCAGCCGGTCTGCCAAGTCAGTATCAACCACGTTACAGATCCTCCTTTGTATTTTGTCAAGAAGCCCAAGGAGAGCAGCAGGGGCACCCGACCAGATATGGCAGCAATATTCAATACACGGGCGAATGGTAGATTTGTATATGTGCAGAATAGATTCAGGTGGGAAAAACTTCCGGGCCCTGCACAGAGAACCGACTTTCATAGCAGCAGATTTGGCAATGGATTCGATATAGTCATTCCATTTGAGGTCCGCCGAGAGTGTAAGGCCAAGGAGGCGTAATATTTTACTCTCTGGGGGGCTAGCCTGTCCCATGCTAATGGGAGGTAGATGCGATTGTCTATGGTGGTTAGTTGATAACAGCTTCGTTTTAGAGGCATTCAGCAGGAACAAGACTTCAATACCTCCACTAACCAATAAGTTTGAAGTTCTCACCTACCCAGCGGACAAGGCTGAATGCTTTGCCCGTAGATTCTCCACCAATTTAACACTGGACTCGTTAGGAATACCTACACCAGACTTCCCACCCAGAACTAAGGCTCAACTAAATAACGTCCACATTACATCCTCGCTGGTCGCCAAGATAATTGCACAACTTGATCCACACAAAGCGAGCGGCGGTGACGGAATCCCAGTCATAGTACTGAAGAAATGTGCCCCAGAACTCTCCTCTGTCCTCTCTAAACTCTATAACCTCTGCCTATCTGCTTCCTGCTTTCCTGCCTATTGGAAGTCCTCCTGTGTAGTTCCTATATTTAAGAATTCTGGCGAACCCTCAGACCCCGCCAATTACCGTCCTATTAGTCTCCTTCCGATCTTTGGCAAAGTTTTCGAAGCCATTATCAACGTCGAGGTGATTCAGCATCTCATGGCCAATAGTCTTCTTTCTGACAAACAGTACGGGTTTCGCTTCACCAGGTCTACTGCTGATATGCTAACGACCATTACCGAGTACATATACCGGGCACTTGACAAGAATGGTGAAGCCCGAACCTTTGCCTTGGATATCTCCAAAGCGTTTGACAGGGTCTGGCATTCTGGCCTCTTGTGCAAATTGCGGAGCTACGGGATAACTGGACATCTGTTTGACCTCATCCAGTCATTCCTCTCTAACCGCACATTGAAGGTGCTGTTAAATGGGCATGCCTCCCAAAACTACCATACGAACGCGGGCGTCCCTCAAGGTTCTATCCTAGGTCCCACGCTCTTTCTGATCTACATTAATGATCTCCCGGACGCCATTAGATCCCAAGTTGGCATGTATGCCGATGACACAACAATCTACTCTCGCATCGATCAAAAACCAGGTGTGGAGGACAAAGTGAACCTCGCTGCCGTACTTGAAAAGGACCTCCAATCCGTCGTGGAATTTACACAATCATAGTCGCAGTGCATTACAAGAGCGACTAGTAGAGTACTTAAGTTAGTAACAAAACAGGAACAAAAATTAGACAGAAAAGATAAGAACCAAAGGAATAAAAAAAAATATTTAAAAAATACAGCAAAATAAGATCACACTGGCTAAAACTTACCAGTTGCAGGCTGACTGACAGAAAAAAGTTAAGAAAATTTCAAAAATTATCTTCATTTTGTTTTCTTCATTCAGTTCTGGAAAGTTTAAGCTGCCTCTAAGTAAGCAGTAACAGAGAGTAGTGTGAGGGCAGAATTAAGAAAAAATTTCCAAATAACAATCTATTAAAGAAGATTTTCAATAACAATACACTGAAATTAAGTTATAGTTGGAAAAACTTATTAAAAAAAAGCATAATAATATTTTAAATAAAACTTTAAACTTAAATGAAAAAAAAAATTATCCAAAAACAGAAATCAATAACTTAGATAATAATAAATGTAACTGTAGAAACCTTGTAGAGTGTCCAATGGAAAGATTCAATTGTTTATCAATTTACTATTTCTTCTACAGAAAACTCAAATAATATAAAGATTTATATTAGAAGTACTAAGAAATAGTTGAAGCAAAAATTTTATCAATACACTTCATTGTATAATAATAAGTACCGGATTAGAACATCCCCATGGAAATAGTTTTGGTATCTAAAAGAAACCAATAAAAGACCCACAATAAAATGGAAAATCTTTAAAAAAAAACAGCATATATATATCTTTAAACGACCCATGCCTCTCATTTTATATAAAAAACTATATCGTATTAAATTTCTTAAAAATTAAAATCTGTTAAATAAAGGTAATAAAACTAATGTCATATGTAAACATTGCAAAATGTTCACTTAAGAATATGGTTAATTATTCTTCATGAAGAAATATCGATTAGCTGACATATATCCGGTACTTTGTTTTGTATTATGATATCATATTAATTTAATAAATATTAAATTTTATGCATAGTTAAGAGTATATAAAGAAGTGATTAAAAAAATGCACACTGAACCGAAATTAAAATACTTTAATCATACCAAAAATCTCTTTAATTCAAATCAAAAATTTAAAAATATATTTTCTTTCTTTCTTTTTTGTTTTTAAAATGTCTGGGTTACATAGAAATCTAAAAACATAACCTTGTAGCGAAAATGTGTACATCGCACCAGAAAAGAAATGTCGAGACACTACCTGAAAAAAATTCTACTTTCCTGTTAAGTTTCAAAGAAAATAACCTGTATCCCTAAACATATAACTTATATTTTCAAATTTAAAATTAGAACTTCATCCTGATTATTTAAATTAACTACACACGTAAAATCTAAATTTTTTCTGTCTTCGTCCTCCATATTTAACTCTTTAAATAAGAAACGTATTGTTTTCTACATTAAAATGTAAATTATTTTCACCACAATTATTCAATATTGCCTGATAATGAGGTAAAATCTCGAAACACAGAAATTTCTGGGTTGTAATGTAAATTAAATAAATTTTAAATAAAAAACAAATTTAATTATATTGTGCTTTTCAATTTATTGAGCTCTTTTAAAAAATGTAAATGCCTGTTATTTATCTCCATCTGGATATATATATATATATATATATATATATATACACAGTATAGTGATGATCCACGTATACTGTCTTATATGTATAGGAAAGAATATTAAAACGTTTTGAATTTGAAAAAGAAAATCAGTTATTCTCTCTATCGAACACTTTCTCCTTTCCAATACTTTCAAGTAAAAAAAACACTCAATTTCCTGTACGAAAAAAGGTGACACAGTATATATTTTTGAAAAACCCAAAACTCAATAAACTAACTGCTGAGGACCCCATTTTACAACACATACCTCACCTGAATAACTACCTAAAAGAACACATTCCACGAAGACCTCACTATTTACTCTACACCCATAACACCTCTGCTGATAATCACATCGTAAACCTACCTAAATATACTCTCACCCAAGGAGAAACCTCTTTATTAAATAAAGGATTATCATTCTGCCCCTCGCAGCCACTAAACCCTCTAAACCTTTGCTACGATATGGAAAAATACCTTCGTAGACTGAGACTAAAAGAATATTTCTCAGACAACAGATCCAGTTCTACTGACAACAATGCTAAACAATCACACTCCAAACTCCCTCTAACAAAAAATAATACCTATGGACTCCCCCAAGTGGACGCAACCAACACTTGGATCAATATGCCAACAAAGCCAGACAACACATGAATAACTTCTTAAAAAACAAAGGACACCTAACAAAAGAACACAACCTATCCAAAGTAGAACACCAAGCCATCTATACACTTAAAAACAACCGAAACATAATTATCGTACCAGCCGATAAGGGAGGAGCTACAACCACCTTAGACACCAACAACTATATTAAAGAAGCAGAATCACAACTTCAAAATAACCGGTTCTATGTACCTTTACCTCTAGATCCGACCAGCACTTACAAAACAGAATTATCACTTCTCATTCAGAACCTGAGTCACAGCACAAAAAATAAAATGAAAGCTCTTATTCCTGAGAACCCCAAAACAGCAACATTCTACACTATCCCAAAACTACATAAACTCCCCAAAATAATCTCAGAAAAACACCCTAACACCTCTTCATCCAACCCTCATCATACTAAACAATCAAACAATGAAGAGATCTATAAAAATTCAAAAGCCCTTAAAATCACACCACCTGGCAGACCCATAATATCAGGCATTGGTACCCTTACAGAACTTATATCTGGATACATAGACAATATCCTAAAGCCTTTATTGCCTGACATACCTAGTTATATTAGAGACACGACTGACTTTCTTAACAAATTACAAAACATTAACTTAGTCCGCGATGATAATATTCTAGTAACGATGGATGTTACGTCTCTGTACACGAACATTCCACATGTTGAAGTAGTATCAGCCTGCCATGAGTTCCTTAAAAGCAAACTACCTAACAACCAAATCACAGATATATGCCAATTAGTAAATTTCATCTTAACACACAATAATTTTAAATTCAACAACAAACACTATTTACACATCAGTGGTACAGCAATGGGCACGAAAATGGCACCTAGTTATGCCAATATCTTCATGCACATTCTAGAAAGAAAGATACTAGACAATTCACAATACAAACCATCACATTATTTTAGATACATTGATGACATTTTCTTAGTATGGACTCATGGAGTAGAAAAATTAAAAAACTTTTTTACTTTCTGCAACAAGTTCCATAATACAATTAAATTTACCATGGAGTACTCAAACACATCCGTCCCTTTCTTAGACGTCATGATAAAATTAAACAAACATACACTTTCCACCAGTCTATACAACAAACCCACAAGCCAACATAAATTTCTACACTTTAACAGTTGTCATCCCCTTAAATTAAAAAAATCTATCGTATACAACTCATTTCTAAGAATCAAACGCATATGCTCAGACCATCCAGGTGTTCTAAACAACATTAACAACCTAACAAAGCAATTTCTAAAATGTAAATACCCAATAAAAATAATAAAAGAAGCGCTAAATAAAACCATCCACATAAATCGTAACACACTTCTCACATACAAGAAAAGAAAAAACAACAACCGAATTCCCATGGTTTTTAATCACAATCAACATTCACACACACTTATCAAAAATTTAAAAAATGATTACAAGAACCTCCAATCAAACAAAAAAATCAAAGACATTTTCGATAAACCACACATAAATGCAAACACCCAACCTATCAACTATCCTCAATTCTAACAAATATCTAAAAAACACAAACCTATCAGGGAATGTAAAATGTCAGAAATCCAGGTGCCTGATTTGTAAACATTTGGTAAACGACACAATATTCTCTGTACCCAACACCAAAATCAAATTGCAGCCACCACGCTTCACTTGTGACAGCGAAAACATTATATACTTCCTCTTTTGTTCAATATGTCCCAATAGTGGATATATTGGCGAATCCGGTAATAGCTTTAGATTTCGCTTCAATAATCACAAACCTAATATACGCCAAAATAATCAATATTCCCCAGTAGAAGCACATTTTAATCAACCGGGTCACACCTTAGAAAATTGCAAATGTTTACTAATAGACTCCAATTTTAGTTCTACATACGCACGCAGAAAGAAAGAAAAATACTGGATTTTAAAATTAAATACACACAAGCTAGGGTTAAATAGGGACTTAGGTGCTTTGAATCTTTACAAATACTTCAATAACTAAACGTTTTAGATACGTTTTAAAATATTTTAAAACTTTTTAGATACAATTAAAAAAAATTTTTTATCTAAAACAAATTTACAAGCATTATTAAAGATAGGTTTACGTTTACAAACATAATTTTAAAAAAAAATCTGTCGCTTTCAACGTCACTTGATGTAAAAACAAAAACTCTCTCCACAAACGCGTCACGTGATGTAAACAAACGCGTCACATGATATAAACAGACTCTTCACAGACACACTCGCGAAATCTCGCGAAATACGTTACTAATTCAAATTTTAAAATCATTTGTTTCTGATTTCTACAATAGTAGAAATAAACAAATACTGTCAAAAAACACATTTTCAAACTCAAAACGTTTTAATATTCTTTCCTATATATATATATATATATATTGTTGAGTTATGATAATGTTTGGCACCAAGATAATTTGTCAAACAGGTTTTTCTTTTGTAAAGTGCTCCATATCGCAGGGGAGGTAGGACTTTGATAAGTTTAATGCAAAGCATTTTATTACTTTAACTGAGCAGGAGCTGGTTTTCTTGCTGTTTAGTCCCATTTTTTTTTTTTTTCATAAGGAGCTCAGTGTGATTTGATATTTTGTTGGATTTGTCTTGTTTCTGATTGCTTGGATTTCTTTTATTTATTTATTCTTATTTTTATTGTGCAGATATTAATTTCTTCTTAATGCTTTTTTATGGATTTTTAATGTACGTGTGAGTGGATATCCATTTGTTTTATATAATATCGAAAGAATCAAATAAATAATAAAAATGATTAATTTCTTATCTGAAATAAATTAATAAATAAAGAAAATAAAATAATCTAATGCTCTGGCCCAAAACATAAGAAATTTGAAGGAACAGTTTTTTCATTTCCTCACTTTCCTTTCCTTAACCAGCCAGAAGCCTATGTATGGAACCAACGAAAAGATTAACGATAACAAGTCTGACCATTGATAGTTCCGTGAAACCCACAGCCAACTTGTAGTCTACCTGTCTTTGTCTACCTGTCTCTGTCTGCCTACCTGTCTGTCGGTCTGTCGGGCTGTCGGTCTGTCTGTCGATCTGTCTGTCTGTCTGTCTGTTTCCGTATCTCAACATTTTCGTTTAATAAAAATTATATTGAGCACTCTTTTAATTTTTCTATTATTTGGCGAATAACACTTTTTGCCAAAGATACTATAATTATACAAAAAAAAATGGGTGCTGAATACTTTCCAGATTACGAGCAAATAACCAAATTTCATATTTTGAGGCGGTTGCCTTCTTAGTCGGTTTATAACTTTTCTTCACCATTTCTGAGTATATATATATATATATATATATATATATATATATATATAAATACATATATATATATATATATATATTGTTATTATAATTAGTTTATAAAACTATAATATCACTACACAAAAATTTTCATGTTTCAGAACAAAACTCTTCTTCTTCAGATAATATGGTAAAATAAATGATGAAAAGGATTTATTTTTTAAAATATAAGATGAATTCATGGTTATTTAGAAAATTAGGGAGTGGTAGTTGGATGAAATGCATTTAGATGTATCAAAATTGTTCAATCAAAATTGAGAATTATGTAACCATAGAGATTTAATATTTCGGTTATGAAAAGGGGCAGGATGGTTTGGATCTAGACATGTCACTTTATAATTTTAACTGGGTAAGATACATAGTGGAACCATAGGTTTTTAAAATGGGTAAACAATAATTTTTAACAGGTGGTAAGATTTTAGGTTTTGTTTTTTTATTGTACAATAGATCTTTTTACTATAATCTAGGAGTAAATGGGATAGAATGTTTAGGTCAGAATTAGGATTAAATAATTATGGTATACTTAGTTATATTGTATTAAGAACAACAATTAAGCATTGTGTGGTTTATTTATTTTATTAAAATAATATTCATTTTTTATTTTCCTTTTTAGGGAAGCTTAAAATCTGCAGCTTTTCACTTAGACACAACGGGAAGATGTCATTGACAACTTACAGATTCTTGTTTTTTCCAGAATTTTCCATTTTAGTTTGGGGTTTTGTTTGTGTTCTTTAACTTCCAAAAATACGCAGAAAGAATGTTTGGTTTCGATGCGTATTGTTTTTAGAGAAAGTTAATTACATATACCAACGTTGTTTAAAAGTGCTCTTTGTAGATCCGATGTAAAAAAATTTAATAGTTTTGATGTCATATTACATTAGTACACAATAGAATTTGTTTGACACTTATTTTGAAGGGGGCAGTTTTTCGGATTTCGACAATTATTTGTATTATTGTTCTCTTTATTATTTTGGTAGTTATTGTTACTTTGATTAACGTACTGATTTAAGATATACTTATTTTGATTTGTAATGTTTTTTTAAAGATTATTTGTACAACTATAACTTAATTTAAGGGTATTTTTATTAAACATTTTACATAGAAAGTTATTTATAGGGAAATGTTTCTTAATTAAATTGAGGAACTTCAGCCCTAACTTGGTGTTAATCATCTGTTTGAAAGGGGCTGTATACCAAATTATTTTTCTATTTCTATTTTTCCTGTTCTAGTTATATTTTTTATGTATTTGATATCCTGTTTTTTGTAGCCACTATTTTTATGGCATTATTATGAAAAAAAATTATGTTCATAAAATATTTCTTCACTAGAAGAGTTTTTACTAATTCTATCTTCTGTGGAGGAGTGTATATATTTGATTATACTTGGTGGGTGATTAGACTTTGGTTGGATGCATAATGGATATTTGTTAGGTTTTATGTATGGCTGATAGTTATTATTTACTAAGTCAAGTGTTACATCAAGGGAGTTTACTACTTTTGAATTAATGTTGAATATTACTTTTAGATTTAAATTTTTGAATTCTCTGGTCGTGACGATCCCGTCCGATGATGTCGCCACAAAAGCTGGGTTACAGGACGTCTTTTGCAACAACGGGCCACTGTCCCATGTTGTGAGTAGATCCCAGAGGTCACGTCTTGCAATCTTAATAGTCGTCCCTTTTAGCCAGTCCGGACACTGGTGTGCCCTTGGGGTTTGAAAAAAATAAAACACGGCACCAAAAATATTAATAAAATAAATGAACAAGGTCGGACACGACTGGAGAGTTACGAAGAATGTCTTTATATATAAAAAAAAAAGCAATGTCTTTCTTTTCCCAAGAATACAATTGTTGAAAATGATATTTACAACGGAGAGAGAAAGTTCGCCAAAAGCATCATAGCTTCTAATCCTTAATTAAAAAAAAAAGTCTTGTTTAAGTTTCGTTAGCGTTAAAGTAAACAGATCTCTTCACAGTTCACCAAAGTCTTTTCACGTATTTCATTAAAGTCTTTTTCATTAATTCTCTTTAATCAGGTTTGTCAATTTTCTATGTAGCTTCTAAAACAGCAAAGTTCTTTCGGGTTCTTGACGGAATCTGACGGAATGTGCCGAATCAGAGGCGGCCGCTGGCGGAGAATGTGGTGGTGTTGACGCCGGTGGCTCTCTGCCCGAAATCTCTGCTTTTCTTGTCGAGCATCTATTTTTATAACCAATTTCGATCCTCTCTGGAGATCCGGCCGGCTCACAGACTTCGGCTAATGAAATCGGTCTCCGCCCACTCGATTTGCAGAAGATTTTAGCTCGGGGAATGAAATTTTGCCAACTCACATCGAACCTCGATTCATTTCGGGTTATCACGGACTCCTGTGTCCATCAGCGGCCTTGGCCTTCGGGTGACCTTATCAAATCACTCAGACACTTGTTTTGTCTACGCGTTTTCAGATTAGAGGAATCGACATTTCAACTCCAACAGAAGGGAAATTTGTATGAACATGAAAGGAGCGAAATTTATACAAACATGAAAGAAGAGAAATGTATATTTTTCCAAAATAATTAGATTTTATGCTCCCAGCTTTTAGAAGTTCTTGAAAAATAACAAAATTATTATTTTTTCCTAAGCTCACATCGTGTGACGCAATAGACTTTAATAACACTGCCAGTATCGATTTCTCTCTCCGTTGTTTTAAATCAACCAAAGGAAAGTATCCCCGCTGGAGAAGGGAAAGTATTCCTGCGGGAGATGGTGTCACAGGATAATAGTCAAATATGTCAAATTGGATTAAAGAAAAGTTGTTTTTATCCTTTATATTGCAAAACCAATTTATGACATCAATTGTATTTGTCCGCTGGAGTAATCCAAGGTTCTTTTTGATTTGGTTATTTATCCGTTCTAGAAATGTTTTACTGATTTTTTCCAATTTCAGGCCAAGTTAGGTTAATGGTTCTAGTGGGCAGATTTGTCTCAAAATCAGGTTTGTGATCGTTTAAAATTATGTAAGCTTCTTTAGTACAAAGTTTGCTAACTTTTTCACTAATTTTCAGTTTTTTAGTAATAGTTATGAAAGTAGTTTTTATTTTTTAACTAAATTTAGTGAGTTATTATTTGCTTTTTTATCATTTTTTTGTTAATTTTTTTAAATTAAAGTTGTGTAATCCGTAGTGGTAATTTTATTGTTTTCAGTTTTGTCAGACTTGACAAACACTTTATTTGATGTAAATCCAAAAAGAAAATATTAAAACTGATCCATCCAGAGGGTTCAATTTAACAAATATTATTTATTTACAGAGCTACTGTATATATTATGTCTAAAATATTATGTATAAAACATTAAAATGTTTTGATTTTTTTCTAATTTTTTCCGTTTAAAACCCTCTTTGCCAGCGTTTTTTTCTGTGTCAGACTTTTTCCTTCCTCTTTCTTCCTTTCCCCTTCCCCTTTTTTACACAGACACAAAAGATAAAACATAGGAACGCTGGACAACGTACGCACAAAAACACATGACAATTGGTAGAAAACGTTGAACAAGAAATATAAAATGAAAATAAAATTACTGTAAAATATATATTAGTGGAAAGCATTTTTTTTTATTATTAGTTATATTCAAACAACGTTTCTTTCATAACATTTACTATGAATTTTAAATCTTTACATTTTCTTAATTTTTTTTATTTGCAAAGTAACCTAATTTCAATTTGATTGCAAACGCGTTCCCAGTTATAAAGTTATTTTGTTTCGTTTTTACTGCGAGTCAATTTGTTCGATTTTTTTATCGTTCAAATTTTTAAATTCACACATTTAATTTCGTGGTATTTATTTCAACATCCAATGTAAAAATATATAAGTAATATATATATATATATATATATATATAGGGTGCCTCAAAAAATGTACTCACACTGTAACTGTCTCTAACATGCTTTTTTCGCATTTTTTGCAGGTGTAATTAATCACAGCATGGCAGAGAAACAACTTAGTTTGGAAGAGAGAAAGTTTGTCCTGAAATGTTACTGGAAAACCAAAAACGCCATTGAAGTGCAAAGACGATTCAGAAGTGATTCGCAAAACCGCCAATAACGCGCCGGACCATTGCTCGCATCAGAAACAAATTCGAATCAGATGAAACCGCCCAAAACGTCAACAAGAAACGTTCTGGACGACCACAGACATCCACGAGGCCTGGAAAAGAAGAGTAGGTGCAGGAAACACTCCTTCGATCACCACAGAAATCACTTCGACAAACTGGTCTGGAAACCCACATCTCAAAAGATAGCGTCTATCGCATCATGAAGCGTCTGGACAATAATGGTCATCAATTTGAACATTTGTGAACATGATTCTTCAATTACATGTTTCTTCCATATTCGAAGCCATTCCATTTCCCTCTACATATATATTATTGTTTTCATTTAGTTGCTTTTTTTAAAATTTGGGAATGTATTTTATTTACCTACTGTACAACACATTTTATATTTTGTTCTTTTCATAGCAGTGGTTATATTATTTATTTAAAAATGAGTTAGCACATTCAAAGGATTTTCGTTTGAGTTTTCCTTAACGGACATTGGTGGGGGGGTACTGCATAACTATTGGCTTAGAACGCTTCTTCCGACTTATACTGTTAAAACTTAAATTATTCTTTTTAATTGGAGTAGATAGACCTTTCTATCGCCCGGTTCACACACCTCCCTCTTCTTTTGGACAGGAGTAGAGACGCACGCCTTGTTTCTTGTTTAGGAAGAGATTTCCGGTTTCTTTTCTCTCCTCCAGTCCTAGTCCTAGTGTTGTCAGAAGCTTTTGCAGTGTTTGTGGATGGTGGCAACGTCTCTTCATTCTGAGGGTACTGGGTTCACAGTTTCCTGGTTGCTGCTTCCGACTGGTCGTTAGGAGTTCGAACTCGTGGGTATCGTCATGAGAAGATGCTCTGATCAACAGTTGAATAATATCGGGGTTATATGTAGTGCCATGTTGCGCATGAATGGTTGTCTCTGCATGAATCTCCGGTGTGCTACCCTGAGACACATTATGCTGCAGTCTTTGCCAGTTTCCCTCCCACACATACTGCATACAACGACCGACTAATTTTACTCTAGGCCGCTCCCCTAATAAAACATTCATGAATAGACGCTATCATAAAAGCAAATCTAAACTAGCTAACGTAAAAACACCCAGACCCATCAAAATTTCCTTTGCTAACATACCAGGTTACGCACCAACTTTTACAGTGTTGAATCCTCCCTACAAGTCAACTCACCTGACATCTTAGCCCTCTTCGAAACTAACCTTTATCCTTCTATCCTCTCTTCTTAATTCTGTCCATGGTTACCTTCCCCTCTTCAGGAAGGACTCCAATGTCCATATGCATGGGCTTGGTGTTTACGTCAGTGAACACCTCCCTCTAGCTGGGGTGATATCTCTTGAATTCATAGATCATTCTTAAATGTGTTTCCGTCTCTCCCTACTAAGCTCAGTTAGCCCTCTCTTCTTCCTCTACTGCCCTCAATCATCTCCCGACTGTTCCATTCTTGACAGTATCTCTAATAATATTGACAAGACCATTTCCTCTCATCCGTATGTCCATATATTTGTGTTTGGCAACTTTAACGCTGAAAATCTCTGTCACAGATCTTGCTGGTGTTCACACCATGAATTTTTCAATAACTCAGTCCCTTACGCAAGTAGTGGAGTTGCCCACGCGTTTCTCTAATGACCCTAATGAACCTGACTCACCGCTAGATCTCTGTTTTACTTCCATCCCTGACTATTGCAATGTCAAGCAACTCTGCCCCCTCGGAAACTCTAACCATGCGGTGGTTTGCGTTAACATCTCCTTCCACTCCACCTAAGAAACTCAGACTAGCAGAATATCTGACTGCTACGAAAGAGCCGATTGGGACTCATTCCGCAATTCATTTTCTTGGAACAAGGTCTTTAATCTTCCAGTTGAAGACTGTGCGGCTGGGGTCTCTTCTTGGGTTAAGGCTGGCACCGAAGCTTTCACCCAGCCAGGAAGTTGAGTCTTAAATCTCACTCATCCCCTTGGTTCTCCTCCGCTTGCTCGGCCGCAATCGCCCATCGAAATCACTTCTTCCTGGTTTATCGGAGTCAAACGTCGCAATGAGTGAAAGAAGATACTTAAAGAAGCTAAGCTGTTTGTAGCCAGAATGAAACAGCGCATAGCAACCCTTGTGTTCGGTTCCAAAGACTACTGGCGGCTCTGTAAAAGTGTACTAAACAATATCAAACACCCATCCTTCCTCTAATCAACGAATCTGAGGTCCTTATCCCTACAACAGACAGGGCTAAGTGATTCGCTTGCAGATTCTCCACTAACTCGACACTTGACTCTTCTGGAATAGCTGTACCCGACTTCTCACCCCGAAATGAGGCCCAACTGAATGACGTCTACGTTACTCCATTGGTGGTCTCTAACATAATTTCAAATCTTGACCACTATAAAGCGAGTGGCGGTGACGAAGTCCCAATCATTGTCCTGAAGAAATGTTCCCCTGAACTCTCCTCTGTTCTTTCCAAACTCTATAACTACTACCTCTCTGCTTCTTGCTTTCCTGTCTGCTGGAAGGCCTCCCTTATGGTTCCAGCATATAAAAACACTGGTGAACCCTCTGACCCCCCTAATTATCGCCCTATCAGTTTTCTACCAATTTTTGGCAAAGTGTTCGAATCCATCATCAACGCCAAGGTAGTTCAACATCTTACAGCCCACAGAATATTCTCTGACAAACAGTATGGTTTCTGCTTCATCAGGTCAACTGCAGATATGCTCACGACCATCGCTGAGTATATACACCAGGCTCTCGACAAGAACAGCGAAGCCCGAACTGTTGCCCTAGATATCTCCAAAGCGTTTTGACAGCGACTGGCATGCTGGCCTTCTACGCAAGCTGCGAGATTATAGTATAACTGGACAATTGTTTAACCGTATCCAGCCATTCCTTTCAAATCGCAGAATGAAGGTAGTATTGAACTAACATGCCTCCCAATACTATCATCCGAACGCTAGTGTCCCTCAAGGCTCTATTCTAGGTCCTATGCTTTTTCTTATCTACATTAACGATCTCCCAGATGTAATAAGATCCCAAGTAGGTATATACGCTGTCGACACTACGGATTACTCTAGCATCGATCAAAAATCTGCTGAGGCTGACAAAGCAAACCTCGCTGCCGAGCTTGAAAAGGACCTCCAATCCGTGGCAAAGTGAGGTAAGAAATGATTCGTGAATTTTAATGCTTCCAAAACGAAGCTGCCATTTATTAACCATCACAGACAATCACTCCTACCCACCATTAGCATGGATCAGGCTAGTCTCCTTGAAAGCAAAACACTGCGCCTCCTCGGTTTAACTTTCATAACAGACCTCAAGTGGAATGACTATATAGAATCCATAGCTAAATCCGCTGCTAAGAAAGCCGGTTCTCTGTGTAGGGCCAGGAAGTTTTTTTCCGCCCGGAAAAACATGCACATATATAAATCTACCATCCGCCCGTGCTTTGAATACTACTGCCATATCTGGCCGGGTGCTCCTGCTTTCCACCTAGGTGTCCTTAACAAAATCCAACGGAGAATCTGTAAGGTGATAGATTCCGAATTTGCAGCTCAGATACAGTCACTTTCTCACCGGCACAATGTGGTTTCCCTCTGTCTCTTCTACAAGTACTTTCACGGCTTCTGCTCCGACTAAGTTTGCTCACTGGTGCTCCGTATATATAAATTCACTCGAGCCATTAGATTAGCAACTAGGTCCCACCCTTTTACTGCGAAACCAATAAATTGTAAACGTAAATTCTACTCCAGTAGCTTCTTTCCGCCTGTGGAATTCTCTTCCGTTTACTTGCTTTCCCGACGGTTACAATAGTCATCTCCTATCTCACTAACCTGCATCGTCTCTCTCATGCTCCTTTCTCCGTCCACTCCACTCTCATCAGTATTCTCATCCTTCTCTTACCCACTTCCTGACACCCCCTATAACCTGTCACTCTTTCTCATAACTTTCCTCCTATGTAGCTCCCTACAAAACAGGGGCAGTAAAATGCCTTGCTTGGGGCGATATTATTATAAAAAAATATCATATATTATAAAAGTGAGAGAGAAAGTATTATTGTACTTGTAGAGTTTTTGTGTTTTAAATAATAATTTCAAATCTTTCTTTGCTGTCTTCATCTTGATTCCCCTTCACCTAAGACAATTCTTTTCATTCACTTATTTTTATTTATTTCATCCAATTGGTCCTTTAATTCTCGCTGTGAACAACATAGCAAGTTGTAATCTTTATGTTATAGTACAGTAATATCTACCTAGATACCTACGTGTGTCGCGCTGTTGTTGTAATTAATGAAATTAAATGTATTTTGTAAATGCATTATATTTACGAATTGAAGTAAAAATAAGAAAACAAAGAGAGGCAACACGAGAACGGCAGAGAAGAGAACGATTACGATCAGAAGAGAGTAAAGCAATCAGTGAACATAATAGAGAGCGAAGGAAAACAAGGAGGAATGATATGAACGAAGAAGAGAGAGAACTTGATATTTATGATTGTTATTGCAATATTTGGTTAAAGTTGTTAAGTTCAAATATCTAATGATGCAACTGTGAAATCTCTATGGATATTTTATTGTCAATAGAATGTGCCATGTGCTTATCAATCATTACCCGAAAAAGTTTCACAGGTTAAAACTAGTTAAAAATTAACAATAAGTTGTGTAGCGTTATATTCAGATTTTCACTGAATAATAGGAATATGTCCGAAATGCATAAAAAAACATTTTCTTTGGTCTTTAAGAAAAATTGTTGCCCAAATGCACCATTCCCTTCTCTGATTCCATGCGCTTAGTGGGTAGCGACTCCTACTGACACCAAATCGGTCGAGTTTCGATTCCGGCCAGAAGCAAGTGGATTTGTCTAGCCACACCGATGAGATGTGATACAGCGAAACAGTCTTGTATGTGGATCACTCATATATATATATATATATATATATATATATATATATATATATATTTCTATCATATATGGAAGAATGGTAGATTTTGAAAAACAGTAGCTACTCTGGCATGTACGCATCGCTCATTCAGTAATGAATTAGAGCACTCTGCAAGTCTACCTTATTTTACCGAGCGCCCATAGCCCAGAGGTAGAATCGCCGAATGACGCCAATTTGGTCAGGTTTCAATCCTGGGTTAAAAGCAATCGGAGTCTAACCGTACTGATGAGCTGTGATACAGCGAAACATATCTGTCTGCGGATGACTATATATATAGTAGAAAAAGTAAAAAATATGTACGAAAAGTGTCTTTGCTCTAACATGTTTTAAGTTTCTTCAGAGATTTGTTAATAAGATACAGATTTAATTTTTAAAAAACGAAAAACAAAAAGACATTGTATTGGAATATTGACTAACGCTTGACTTCATTGATGAGATATGTGTCACGTGTAATAAAGCAATAAATTATCATTTTTAAATGTAGGAAACCTATGCCTGTTTATATGTTTGTGTACCACGTGTAATAAAAGCATAAGTGTAAATATAAGTGTGTATAAATATCTGTTTAAATAATGGTTCAAAATAATGCACGTACGTAGTGTATTTAAACTATGGACTTTTTTTTTAATTATGTGTATGAGAAGAACCCTATGTGTATGAGAAGAACCATATGTGTTTTAATGCATGAATTTTTATGTTTATAAGCCAGTAACGTTAGTAAATGAGTGGATGATAAAACGAAATATGTTTCCGTTTAAAATTGTAGCGAAATAATGTATACAGTATCAAGCAATGTCGATTTGCACAATATTCTCAATATTCATATATTCAACTTATATACATATATATATATTTATATATATATATATATATGTTTGTTTGTGTGTGTGTGTGTGTGTGTGTGTGTGTGTGTGTGTGTGTGTGTGTGTGTGTGTGTGTTGCTCCAAGGTATATATTTTGAATCAATGCTAATATGGATTTTGTTTGCGTGTCTGTGTCGTGAACACTCTTGAACACTCACATGGCAATCAACTGTGAGCCTCTATGAGATTAACAATGAGGAATTTTTTCTACTTGTCTTAAAAGAATACATCTCATTGCAAATCAATTGCTGCAAATTTTTGCAAAATAGAATGAAACTTTGAATTTGTTAAAATGCACAAGAATATTTAACCTCCCATGAATGAAAATGAAAGTACACATAGGGTCCAATTAAAATCCTGGGCTCAGAGGTGAGCAGTAGAAGCAAAATGTGAAAATAGATGAAGAAAAACATTAATTTATTCATGTAGAGTGGATTGCAAACACAGAAAAATCGAGAGATTAGACTGAAACACTTTCTACACATTTTGGTCTTAGAAAATTGCTTTCTCTTAATGAGAGTAGCATCTTTTAAATCAAAATTATGGTCTGGCTTATTACAGTGAATATCTAATGTATTGAGCGTATTGTTTTGTAAAAAATAACAAAAAAAACTTTTGTGTTCATATAATATTTTATTTAAATATCTTGCAATTTCTCCTATGTATTCTTTGTGAGAATTATTAAAGGTCATAGGATAAATTTCACCATCAAGTTTTAACATATTTTTGTTTTGTGTTAAGTCTTTTATTATTTTAGAAGTAGCTGTTATAAATTTTATTTTGAAAATTTATCTAAGCTCAACATAATAGTAAATTTTCGTCCTGCTCCTTACAACATTTCACCTTTCGTAGCAGATCTTCTATTAGCACAATGTAAGATATTTAATATAAACAATGATGAAAACATGAAAAAAAACTAATAAAAAGTGAATAAAAACAAAAATGGTAACTAAATGGAATTGGCACCACTATATATCCAAAACATTTTTAAATTAAATTATCAACGATCCCTCTCCATCGTGTTCATGTGTAGTTATATCAACAGAAACATCACCTTAGTCAGATGAAAATTCCTTCATATACTTCCGATTTACCATGAAATAACGTGTTTGCCTTAATTTTTCTTATATTTGCTCTATATGTATTTATATACATATATATATTAGAGATCTCTTAGAGAGTTATCCTACCACTGTATGTACAGAATACTCCTTTGGATTCTTCTATATCTACACCGCATGATATATATATATATATATATATATATATATATATATATATATACAAGTATCATGAATGAATTGCCGTCTAAATTGTACAAAAATGAAAATAACACTGACAGAAAGACGCATGTTCAAGTCCTGCCTTAGAACTCATATTTTCTGAGATTTCTCGAGTATTCAAGCCGTTAAATGAATGACACCAAAACTTGTACATGGCAGTGTTAAAACATGAAGTTTGTGCAGCATGCAGTGTAGTGCATAGCTAAGTTATATCTCTGCTATACATTTCATATTGAGAACGTTTGCATTTCCTTTATTTATAGTTCATCTTAATTTTAAAAGATATTGGTAGGCAAGAATTCTTCCTTTATATGTATATCGATTCAAGACAAGCTAAACTTTCAGTAACCCTTTTTGAACATCACCGTATCATATTTGAGCTCGAGTAATATTCTGCAACACATCTGTAATCACTTAAACCGTCGATCACGCCTAAACTTTGTGAATTCGATGCGACATTGAACAACAGACAAGTACAGTTAGTATCGTGATAGAATAGAAACAATATTCATATTATACAAATTAGAATCAAACTTCGTATTTCTTTTTGTCCCCTGGAGAAAGACGCAGACAATGAGCTGAACGGTCTGAGTTTCAGAGACCGCTACTGCAAATTAAAAGCATTTTGATTAAGATAATCTTTCGATTAGCTTAACCATCGATGTGAACATCTGTGCGAACTGTTGTCCATTCCCATCCTCGCCACTTACGTACATAACCTATCTAATGAATAAAAATCTAATTATATATTTCCTATATTCAAGCTTTGGCTTATAACATTCCCTGAGCCTCTGATTTACTCAGCGTCCTCGCGCAAAATTTTGGCGCCGCCTGCGGGAATATGAATAAATATGGCGTATCAGTTATGCATCTTTATTCCTTTAATGAAACGACAGAGGCTCGAGAATGCACTCCTTGGTTGTTCAGCAGAAAAGAGGAAGAAGATTTGAGCTATAAAGTTGAATTGAGAGAATACTGGCTGGCTTTTAAGACTTGCTAAATTAGATATATACTTGTTGAGTGGATTTGCTTCATGGAATGTTTTCCGTTAAAGTAACTATACTTAAAAACACACTGTATCTATCAAAGTGAAAGGAATTTATTCCCAGTGCAAAAAAAGATGTCCTATGGATTTGCATTGTGGATAAAATAGTTTCAACCTGATTTGTATACGAACACGTGTAAAATCAAGGATATTGAATGTTAAACTCTAAGGCCGGTAAAATCTCTCGATTTGGAGATAATTGACCAATAAGCTTGATGTAAAATGAAATTAGAATATTTACATTTTATTTTCAACAAAATATGGTACATATTTACAAAATAAAAAGATACATTTGTGGAGCGCTCAGAAAGGATGAATCTAGATCATTAACAATATTCAACGAGGCCAGTTTGATAACAACAGCTTTGCAGTAGGAACCTAATTTAAAAGGATTAAGCTAAGTCAGTTATAGGGGTGCTTCGAGCAAGTTTCGAACTATCATCAGTCGGCGAATTATCTACGATAATCTGTCTATTATGGTTGTACTGAGTATTATTATGCCTCAATACAACCACCATCAGGGTTAAAATTTTGAATTACCATAAATGTTTTAAAATTTTAACATGATGATCCTTCATATTTCTCTATGTAATTATCCAGAAATACTTATCTTCTCAATAGTAAATTGTAACGATACCTTAAAAATTCGAAATTCGATTCCAGAAGAGATTGTTAGAACTTCAAAAGGGAACATTCTGGCTAAAGAAATTCATAATAATATCCGTTTCGTAGGTTCTGAACGTCTTCGGATGTAGAGGTTACCCAAAATGCATAAAGAGGATGTTCCACTTAAGGTCATTTTGTCTATGCTGGTCAGGGCTTGTTGAAGTGGCTTTAATTGAAAATAAAATATGGAAAGGACCCAGACATAACGTGGAGTATATTGAAAACAGTCAATGCTATACAACGGTGGCAAAATATGTAGACTGTGCCAGGAAGAAAGGTTACCTATTATGTTATTCTTAAACAAAAATGAATTACTGAATGAAAGAACAGAAATTATGACTAAGTTTAACCATACCAAAAAATACCTATTAGGTTCATACAACCATGGATTATAATTAATGCATTAAAATTTCTTGTAATTTAAAAAATTTCACATTAAAAAATTCCCGTTATGTGAGCGTTCAAAAAAATTACCGTAAACGGTGAAATCAGTTATTGCAAATTGTCTGAAGACACCACATGATAGAAACTTAAGTCACGTAATAACTCGTTTACAAATGAAGAATATATATATATATATATATATATATATATATATATATATATATGTATATATATATATAGTGTATCGAGGCAGCAAGTAATTTTCTAAACATATGCTGTTAGATATAATAGACAATGAATGTCTATTATGTTTAATCATGAGCCGTTCTAAACGTCGTATTTTGCTTTAATTTCAGTTGAAAATAAAGACAAAAATTCTCCAACATTTGGATAACTATTTATTGATTTTCTTCTAAGCTTTCGGCTCACATGAGCCATCTTCAGAGAGGTTGTTTAGACTGAAATATTATAACATCTACCATCACCGACGATTTTATTTTGTGTTGACATAAAACTCCGCTTGGTAACGGCAATAGTTACCAAAAATAATAAATGCAGTTCTTAAATTTGCGATGCTGTTTTAAGACGTCACACCGCATGATAGTGCGAAATGACAACAAAACCATGTAGTGAAATGCAATGTAATATGCTATTTCCGGATTTAAATTGATTTTATTGAGTGTTGGTTGTTTAGATTTGATGTACATGGCCTCCAATATCTGCAGGTTCCTCTTATTGTGTGTATGAGTAAGGATCACCGTATTGTTGACTAAAATCTGTCTGATATTACCGACATGTTTATGTTTTTCAGAGAAATGTTGTTTAATATTACTCTGATCAGAAAGATGACATGTAAATCTACGGGAGAGCGTGGTTGTAGTAAAAGACCAATATATGTACTAGGTTTTTATTAGTATCAGAGATGCAATCTCTGAATGGGCATGTAAATTGGTACACTACATTGGTTTATTGTAGAGAATTTAGTTTAGTGCTAGTCAATAATGGATTTCCTAACTCCGTTATTGATCAACAAATTAAAATGTATCTCAACAAAATTAACAATAGCTCTAACAATAATGATAATATTAATAATAATGGTTTACATCAAAATAAACATAACACTATTAACTTATACTATTGCAACCAAATACATAATAATTATAAACTCTCAAAAACATAATACGTAGAAATGTTAAACCAGTGGAAAGTAATAATCAAATTACACTCATTATATATTATAAAAAGTTTAAAATCTATCTATCTATCTATCTATCTACAGATATATACATATGCATATAACAGTCTGCTTATCTATCTATCTATCTATCTATCTATCTATCTATCTATCTATCTATCACACTTTGTTCATACCTACCTATGTATCCGTCTTTCTATCTTTCTCTCTCATATTGAACATACACATAATTTTTTCTGTCTTCTCACATTTATAAATAACAAACGTGTTGTTTCTTATATTCAAACGAAAATAATTTCACAACAATGAGCTAACATTGCCTGATGACAAGGTAAAAAAATGACAAGGTAAAATATCGAAACAGAAATGTCCGTGTTGGAATGTAAACTATATCAATTTTAAATAAAAACAAATTTAATGGCCTTCAACTTTGGGAAGAAAGTAAAAATTACTTTTTAAATTAATTTAAAATGGTAAATCCTTGAGAGAAAATATTATTCGATTAAATGATGAGCACTTCAAATATAGGATTTTATAAATATTGTTATGTTTTAAATACATTCTATCAACAAATTGTTGGATTTTACTAATAGGAACAAGGCTATTACTTAACATCATATATATATATATATATATATATATATATATATATATATATATGAGATTATAACTGTACTCGTGTCGAAGAACCTTCCACGAATCTACGAAAGGGAAAAACGGTTTAGGCGAAACCTAGGCTAGTCCGACTGGCTCACTAAGTATTTTATATATATATATATATATATATATATATATATATATATATATATATATATATATATAATTACATAAGAACCTGTTTTGTAGTAGTTTTTACATATTCGAATGTAATAATTAATAATTAATAATTAATATTCATTGCTCGATTTGTATATTGAGTTTAAATTAAAGTTTTGAACGTTGCAATTTTATTCTTCGTTCTTCTTCATTTGGATATATATATATATATATATATATATATATATATATATATATTGTAATTTTGTTACTTGTTTAGTCTGTAGTCAGAATATTATGCTTTTATAAACCATTGTAATAGCAAAATTAGAATATTAAGGTCTATTCTGCATCGAGCACTGTTTATTAACGTAAATGCTTGAACAGTGGGTTTTTCATCTACGTGTTCTTTCACTTTTCTATAATACACACACACACACACACACACACACACACACATATATATATATATATATATATATATATATATATATATATTCAATTCAGTATGTGTGTATTTGTGTGCGTATGTGTGTGTGTTTGTTTTTGTGTATGTTTCAGCGATCTTGTTAGTCTCTGCGGGACTGGGTAAACGTTGATACACAAACGTACTCACATATATTGTTTCCTAAACATTGAATGTTCATATGATGGCATTATTTACACATGTTTCTTTCGTTTACTCTGAATCGTTATCCTAAGAATCATAACAAATGTGCTCCAAATTGCATATGATCTTGTAGAACCGAATCATCAGACAAAAAGAAATTAAAAAAAATAAAGGGTAAAAAACTAAAATATTTGTGCAAGCATGACGAGATGTGTCTTCAGTTAAATGTCAGAATGAAAAAAAAAATTCAAGTTTATATTCATTTAGAAAGGATATTTTTACCGTTACATATTTTTGTAGGACAACAATAAAAAACACGATTTTTAAAACTCATTGATTTGGAAGCGATCCCCTACAACAATAAATAAAACAAAGACAATAGAGAGAGAGAATGTTTGGTTAAATGCTGGAAAACAGAAATGTCGACAAAAAGAAGGATCAAGTTCGTCTTAAAGTAGAAAGGTTATTTTGATCCTCACAGATTTTCGGAGGACAGTCACCCTCACAAAAAGAGGACAAGGGAAAGGAAAGAAATAAGCAGAAACAGCAACAACAATAATATCAATAATAATGAAAAAAAATTAAGAGATGTTCAAGAGAAATGATAATGAAGTCAGATTTTGAATGAATGACGTATAAGGCCGCCCCTTAAAGAAAGAATAAAGTAAAATGGTAAGAAACAAATAAAAACGTTCATGTAAAAGGAACATCGTTAAATCGGTAAATGCCTGTTTATTTGGACGCGGGGTTTTGTCAATGATGATGTCGGCGGTGGTATGTTGGAGAAGTGAATGTAGTGTTTGATACGCGGTGGTGGCCTACTTGCATTGGAGATAAATATCTTGATTAAAGGGACAGGTGATTAGACGAGATCAAAAGATTCACTCACGTCAGACGTAAAGAGGTAGAGAAAACTAAGGAAAATGGCAAATATTCAAGAAGAAAGGCTAAGGATAGAAAAAAAGAGTAAAAAACGAAGGAAAGCGAAAAACTGAAAGAGCAAAAACAAGAACAGGAAAGATGGCAAAGAAAAGAGAAAAAGAGAGAAGAGAGAATGAATTAAGTGCAGCAATGAACAGGGTCAAGATAAAATGAGAAAGAAGAAGAAAGGAACAACAATTACAACAGAAAGAAAGAAAGAAAGAAAGAAAGAAAGAAGGTTGTTTTTGACACAGGCAGTTATGAAACCAACTCAAAAATAGACAGGATCATCTCTGGTCTTTTTTAAATTTTATATAATTTTTATTTTCTTATGTTTTCGCCATTCTCGATAATGTTTTATATCGTGTGTTTCAAGCTGAACTGTGTTAGCTCTCTTCTTAAGCCTATGGATGATTCGTTCGGATTGTCCCAGCAATTTTAGATCCGCGGAACAGCTCGGGTGGTCAGGGCACGGGTTGGGCAGCAGCCATCAAGTTGACAACCTAATGAAAAGGCAAATTAAAAAGGGATTTCCTCTCTGAGGCTTGATCCATTGCAGTTTGATTGTGATAAGCGAGCGATTACCTCCCTTTATTATCCTCACCGTCGTCTTTTTTATTTTATTTTATTTTGTTTTTTCTCTCAGTTGTTTTTATGATTTCATTTTCTTTGGATCATTTTTTTAAATTGATGATTATTTTGTGTCTTTTTGCTACGAATCTTTATTTATATATAGATAAGACTTTATAAATCTGGTGCTGATGTTAGCAAATGAAATCGGAAAGCAAATTACAGCTGGAGAATCCCGAGTTAGATTGTTTTTGCTCGCTAAACATTGCGTGAATCCCTTTGATTTGTACAATTATTTTCCTATTAAAAGACTCGTTTTCAGTCAAAATACGATAACGCTTGAAAAAAGCTTTTTGAGAATGTATGAATTGTAGAAATTTGAGTACACAAAAAACGTGTGTGTGTGTGTGTGTGTGTGGTTCGAAAGTTAATTGAGAACAAATTATAGTATAAAAAATATAAGATAAATAAAACGAAACAATTAGTATATTTTTAAAAAATAATGAAACAATCTATTTCTTAAAACTCTTAATTTTCTTTTCTCCCACATACTTCCTGGTGATGACTCAGGGGACAACAAAACATGAATTTTGGCCAACTTAGCTACACACAACAACGAGATTTCCGAAAGGATATTTGTTATTTGAGAAAAATTTAATAGACAGACAACGTCTTTTGATTTATTGATTTGTTAAAAGAACAAACCTAGTGAATTTCAGTTATCTGTTCAAATTCAACTTAGAGAAACAAAGCATTTGTTTATCAAGGAGTCTCTAATGTATGTGTCCATCTAATATGGCTGACGTTGATTTTGGTCATTCTCTCCATGATAACGTCTTTCAACGAGTCTTTCTCGTAGAGGTGTGCTGATTATTCTCTCTTTTGACGACACTCTAAACTTAGCTGTTCAGGAGACACTAATCAGGAGAAATTCATGTTTGGATGAGGGTTTTATAATCACGGATCTACTTGTCCGACCACTACTAAATCACGTAGGACATTTGTGCCGGAGTAAAGTACTGCTGGATTGCTGAACACGGTAGTCAAGTCCCGGAGCAAGGAGTGACTAACCCCTTGATCCAAAGCTTGTGTCTAGCACTTTGATGTAGGTAGAAACGATACCGGAGGAAATGAAGCGGCTGATTTTGTACTCATTATTCAAGACAGCCAGAACCATCACGCACTATGTGCATTACGTGGATTCTGCACAGTTACTTGTTTCTTTTCTTGACTTGTTCTTGGTATGACACTTTAAGCCGAAGCTCCCACAGGGGTGACAAGATGTGGAATTAACTTTAGGAATGGTTTCAATGATAGCCAATCTTAGGGGTTCAAGCCATGCGTTCGACTACACAGACAATATCTCCTCTCTCTCTCTCTCTCTCTCTCTCTCTCTCTCTCTTTCTCTCCCGATCCATCGACTGTCGATCAATCTATTCCAAGTTCCCAAAGTTTGTTGCATTTTTATAAAAATAGCAAGAGTGAGAAATTCACAGACCGCTTTAATATACCAACCAAAATTGAAGAAATTCATGAAGATTAGCCAATTAGCATAGAACAAATTCACCAAGAATAGTCAATTCGAATTGAATAATTCAATACTTGCCGTCAAGAAAAAATTAACTTGGGTTTAATCACCCTGAAAAATGTTTCTGTACTTATTTATAAATTATTCTTCGAACTTGATCCAAAACAATGTATGACTTAAATAAACATTCATGTCGCAATTCATCGGATTACATTCGCTTGTCTGGATCTAATTCCATTTAACACCTATTCTTTTAAAATTTATAGTATCACATTCTCCAAAGTCTTTATCAGAGAAAACCTGTTATATTCTATGGTATTTAGAGTACTTCCGCTTGTTTATTTTCCATCTGAGCATATGCTTATCATGGTTCTCATTGACCTGCTAGAGTAAAGGTTGCTGAAATCCTGGATCGGCTGGATAAAGTTGGTCATCCTTACGACGTTTAATAGCTTAGAATATTTCATTATTTTGGCTATGGATAACACTTTTCACCAAAAGCCTACAGCTACTTCTTGAATTTGAATACAATCAACCTGGCAGCTTTCATCTTCTTGAAAGCTGCAGACAGGCTATGCAGACAGGCTATGGTTAAAATGAAAAAGATGCACAACTAGAAAGAATAAGTGTCTCAAATAAAGGAGATATGCATAGACAAATAAGAGAACTAACAGGACACAAGACATGTTCATCAACAAATTGCATAAAATCCAAGGATGGAACGTTTATATTAGAGAAAGAAAATTATTTTCTACGATGGAATATCGGAGGACTCTTTCACGACAAAAGAGAACCGGAAATACACAAAACGCATACGAACCGGAAATATTGAAAACCGAAGTAGAAGCTGCGTTGGCAAAATTGATCAGAAACAAAAAAGCAGGGCCAGATGGAATTGTAATAGAGATTATGGCAACCTTAAATGATTCAGGCGTTGACAAGCTCAGGGAAATAATAATTGAAATCTACAAGTGTTGATATACCGAAAGATCTAAACAGATCTATTTTCATAGCCCCGACTAAGAAACCAGGAGCAACCACGAATGTGAAATCCACCGAAGAATCAGCTTAATAAGAGACATAACAAAATTTAACTTCCGGATTCTGATGAATAAAGCGCGCAGAAGATTCAGACCGGAGATAGTGTGGGTTTGTCAAAGACACCGGAACAAAGAATGCAATATTTATGCTCAGAACATTATCATAAAGAGCAATACAAATGCAGACAAACGTTTAATTGTGTTTTATAGATTACATAAAGACGTTCGATAAACTACGCCACAAAGCTTTTGTTGAAACTGCTCAACAACATTGACATATTCGGGAAGGATATTAGAATAGTCACGAGTCTACAATGGCGGCAAATTGCCAGCATAAGTGCAGAAAATGTATTCAGCAGTTATACCAAAATAGAAGAAATGTAAGGCAAGGATGTGTCTTGCAATTTGGGGGGAATTAGAAATTCTACCAGGATTCATTACTGACGGCCACAATCTTAATCTAAACATGCAGATGACATAGTGTTGATAGCAGATACGGAAAAAGATTTACAAAAGTTCATACAGAAGGTAACGAAGGAAATCAAAAAGAAAGGACTAAGTATAAACAAAAAGAAAACAATGCATGGCTACCAACAAAATGATGAGACTTAAATGCTTATTAAAAATCGGGATTATTCAAATCTAACAAGTACTACAATTTAGATATCTGGAAAATGTTCTAAGTGAGGACTAAAGGTGTGACATTGAGATCCGAAGACGTATTGAGATAGACAAAGATGCATTCCAAAATATAAGCAACGTGTTAAGAGACCGAAAAATTAATTTGTCCTCTTTTATGGCAGCGAATGTTAGACAATCTCAAAGAAGCAACAGAAATGTGATTCTACAGAAAGATGCTGAGGATACCATGTAAGCAATGACGAGGATTTAAATAAAATGCAAACAAAAAAGAATCTTTTATTGTTTATAATTCTGAGAAGAAGTAATATTTACAATATTTACATTGTTCGGGCTGTTGCCATCATCATTATTTCCATATTTACGACGTTTTAACCGTCTAGAAAACATTACCCTGTGGATAAAAGCGTTGGTTAGATTCAGGGACTTGACCCAAGAGTTATGAGTTCAATACCTGATGAACAAATAACTTAGAGGGTTGAGTTAAAATAAGATGACTAAAACATCCGGAAGTGGCATAGCTCATGGAACGAGAATAATATACCCTAGTGATCGAAACAAATGGTTCGGTTCGAAATTCCAATAACCTGAAGATGGTCGGAGGGTACAACGGCTAAAATGTCGTGAATATGGTAATAAAGATGAAGACAACAGTCTGAACAATGTGAATAGTATAAAAAGGAAACTTATAATTAACATCAGGAAGAGGCAGTTGAAATGTCTGGGTCACGTAATGAGGACAGATGGCTTAGAAAATTTGATACTCACGGGACAAAATGAGAGAGAGAGAGAGGAAAGCAGCCCGTAACATACTTGATGTCTTTGGTAGAACAGAATAAAACTTATTAAGAGTAACTAAGGGCAGGAAAATGGGGAGGGCTATGATCACCTACTTCCTGAATGAATATTGCACATAAAAGAAGAAGACTGCAATAAGGACGAGCCGTTTTCATCATCTGAGTTCGAGTGGAATTTACTCTGTTAATGCTCTCAATATGTCTGAAAGAGAAATAACAACGTTAAAATTTCAAGCATGCCGCATTATATTATGATATCATTTTCCATTTCTAGTCCCCTAGAGATGTTTTAAAAAAGCAGGTTGGGTACTAGCAGCACCTTTCAATTAATTATACTCGACAAACACTTTGAACATATTTCAATGCTGCGATTCGAAATATTTTCAAATCGTTTTGTCTGAACTCACTATATTGAAAAATAAAAATGAATTATTTATAGCGACATTAACTTAGTATCAAGCCGAATTATCGCTTTACGAATGAAGAAGCAAAAATAATAATATTGAAAATTTCAAAATAAGTAAAAGCCAAATTGTTTTCGAAAATTTATTTCAGTCAAAATGTTTTCCAAAATTAATTTTAGTCAATTTTTTAAATGGGTAAAAAAAAAACATAAAATATTTACTCCGATGTTAAACTAAATTGCATTCTTTTGTACAAAAATGCATTTTTGCAAATACCTGATTTGAGCTTTATGACATTTAGGAAATTTTTTGATAACATTTAGGTTCCAAATGCAAATAATAAGAACGGCTGTAGTTCGATTAAGCGTGGACATATAATGTACAACTTGTGTTCGAAATTATAACGTCGAACATTCAGTTTATAATGTAAGCATACAACTAGAATGGACCTGATTTCATATCTCTCCTTGAGTCAATGTTTTTGGAAATTTAAAGTACGGAAACCTAAGATGAAAAATATATAACATTCATAATAAGAGGTTACGATTTGGTAACACCAAATATTGAATTATTAGTTACACAGATAAATATAATACAATTTTATTATTAAAAAAAAACATCCATCCATACATACACATACATACCCACATATACATATATATATATACGCATATATTCATATACACGCATACATAAAAAATACATCCAAAAACAAATATATACGTATCCCATATATATTTTTTCATTAATATACATATACATATATACACACACATGCCAACATACACATACACATACATATATACATACACAACACATGCACACACACACACACACACACATACATATATATATATATATATATATATATATATATATATATATACATTGCTCATGAAATTGTAGAATATCTAAAAAAAATTCTGAATAATATTAATCTGTTAAGTTAAATAAATTTAACATTGAGATCTTTTGAGTTCGTCTCTATCGGAATTTACCTGACTTATATACCAAGTATTCTACATTATAATTTGCTCCTTATTTACAATAAGTCGATCTCTTTTTGGAAAATTCCTTTCTCGGATATTATTACATTTCTAATATTGTGTACAGCAGTATGGATAAATTTAATCCAGAATATTCACTGAAGAATATTCCCTATTCCTCACTACATTCCTTCACTCTGGATCTCATTGAAAAACTAATTGAATTCATTAAAAGACTGCGATGGAAAACTTGTTTTACTTTAATCCACGGAAGACTTTGAATGAAAACAAGAAGAAATATAATATGAAATCTCAAAAAACACCACCAAGCAATAAACTTATCGAGTCTTTTGAAACCGACATGTTTGAGTTAATAAAAAAAAATAAATTTAAGAAATAATCTAACCAGTTCCAGTTTTTTCTTCTTGAAAAGGACATTAAAATGATCAGAAACTCTAATAAGATGTGGATTAATGCAGATAACTCTAAAAACATACATAAAATCGAAGCCTCTGAGTATCACAAACTCAAAAAAATCTCCAGTACATATGAAAAAGATAATAGTAATTACATGATGTCCGCAATTAAAAAAAAACGTTGCATTGGCTAATAAACTTGATATTGCAGATAGAATGGGAAAGACCCAAACTAAAAACGCATACTTACCCTTTAAAGACCACAAACCTTACTGTGAAAATAACCTTCAATCTAGACAAATCAATCCCCCCCAAAACTGAATTAGGTTTAATTTCTAGCAATATAATTAAGAAGATTATACTATCCATAGAAGAGAGTTTCGATACAAAAATATGGAAAGATTTGTCTGATACCATTACATGGTTCCAAAATATTCCTGATAAAAAAAAGGCTTCTTTTTTACAATTCGAAATCGTAGATTTTTACCTTTCTAATTCGTATGATTTATTAGTTAATAGTTTAAACTATACTAAAATCTTTACTAATATTTTCAATAATAAAATGGATATAATTTTAACTTCTAGAGATTCTCTACTAGTATACAATGATTCTACCTGGACTAAAAGTATTAACAATAGTTTTAATGTCCCAATGAGAGCTTATGATTCAGCTCAACTCGCGGATCTGATAGGGATATATATATATATTATATACTCTTGGTAGAATTGTTGTTCCTAAACAAGTAGGTATCTACAGGAGATAATGGCCTTATGTATATTCCTAACAGTAATGACCCTCTTACATCCAGAATTTCGAAAAAAATTATTAGAGCATTTAAAACTTTAGTCTTTAACATCGAAATTTCATCCAATTGAAAATTGTTAATTTTTTAGACATTAGCTTTAACCTGTCCAATAATACATTTAAACCATATCAAAAAAGTAATCAATCCCTATTTATATTAATGTTAATTCAAATCATCCTAAATCTATCATTAAACAAATACCTACAACAGTTAATATTAGAATTAATAAATTATCATCTAATAAGGAAATATTCGATGAGAATAAAACGTTATACAATGAAGCCCTTAAGAAGAGTAATTTTAAAGATGAAATATTATAAAAAGAAAAATTGAAAGATGAAACTAAAAATGAAAACAAAAGCAAAATTAGAAAAATAAAAATAATATGATTCAACCCTCCTTTCTGCAAGTTGTCCAATGTAAACATAAGTAAATATTTTTTAAATTTAGTTAGCAAACACTTCCACCAAAACAACCCCCTAAGTAAATTATTCAACAGAAAAACTATTAAATTATTTATTCAACTACCAATAACATGCAAAACATAATTAATTCTCCTAATAATAAATTACTCGAAAACTCCTGTAACAAACCTCTTGAAAATAACCTTTTCTGCAATTGCATCAATAAAACCAACTGCTCCGTTGATGGCAGGTGTAATTCTGAAAAGGCTGTTTATGAAGCCACTATTTTTCCAAAAGAGGACCCTAGTAGAAAAAGAGTTTATACAGGGATATCTGCAGGTAGTTAAAAAAAATAGACTTTACAATCACAGACACTCGTTTTCCAACGTCTCCTTGAAATATCAAACTGCCCTGTCTAAATACTACTGGGATATAAAAGATGTAGAATTTACCCCTCTGGTCAAATGAAGGATAATAAAATATGCTAACACTCCCAACAACTTCAAGGACAGGTGTAATTTATGCCTGGAGGAGAAATTTATTATTATCAAATACAACAATCCAAAGGAACTCCTTAATCAACATAACGAATTGATATTTCAATGCAGGCATAAGAATAAATATAGAATGATTTAGATGGATCAAAATTATAAATTAATTTTATCTTAAAAGGTGGTTTCTTTTGGAGAAAAATCTGGAATTTACCGTTGGAAACGTTTTATCCCAAGATATTGTTCTATAATTATTATGTTTATAATTATATTATTGTTACGTTTTTTATAATATTTTAGATTGTAATATTGTATATATATGTGTGTGTATGAATGTGTTGGTATGTACGTGTATATGTACTTATATGTGTGTATGAATGTGTGGGTATGTACGTGTATATGTGCATATATGTGGGTATGTGTGTAGGTGTGTGTGTATATATATATGTGTATATATATATATATATATATATATATATATATATATATATATATGTGCATGTGTTGTGTATGCATATATGTGTGTATGTGCATGTTTTTATGTGTGTATACATATGTATATATATTAATGAAAAACTAATATATTTGTTTTTGGATGTATCTTTTATGTATGCGTGTATATATATATTTGTGCGTATGCATGTATTTATGTGCATATATATATATATATATATATGTGTGTGTGTGTGTGTGTGTGTGTGTGTGTGTGTGTGTGTGTGGATATCTATATGTATGTATGTTTTTAAATAATAATATTATTAGTGTTACATTTTTATATATATTTTTTCAGTTTTATTATTATTATTACTATTATTATTATTATGTTAATGATTACTATTTTATTACTATTATTAAAGATCTGCTTTCTTTTTTAATATTATTATTATTATTATTATTAGTGTTAATATTTATATCTGTATTTTATTTTTTATTATTATTATTTTATTATATTAGTTTATTACTATAATTTAGTACCTTTTTCCTTTTTTCTAATAATAATATTATTATCATTTTATTAGTGTTAAAATTTTTATATATATACATTTATTATTATTATTAATAATATTATTTTATTACTATTATTTAAGATCTATTTTCTTTTTTAATAATAATAATATTATTATTATTAGTGTTACAATGTTCTGATATATATATATTTGTTATTATTATTATTATTATTATTATTATTTTTATTATTATTATTATTATATTATTATTTATTACTATTATTTAACATTTTTTTAAAGATTGTATTTTAATATTTTATTTATCATTTTCTTATATAAGTTTTAATTATTTTAATTATATTTATAATATAATGCTACTAGTGGTTATATTTTAATTTCTTTTTTTTTTTTTATAAGCGTTTCACCCCGATCAAGGCATGTCACTGCCACTACTGTGCAGGGGGCTACGTAGAGTGGAGAAAGGCTGATTAAATATAGGAAATAACAGAGGGTGGGTGATAGGCGGGTGAGGATACCGAGAATGAGGGTTGGGTAGATGAGAGTGTTGTGAGAATAGTTGGGAGTTAGTGTGATAGGAGGTGTCTATTGACCCTACATTTAAACACCTGGAGATTGTAACTGTCGGGAAAGCAGACTTGTGGAAGGGTGTTCCACAGGCGGGAAGCGCGAGAAAAGAAGCTGTTGGAGTAGAATTTACGGTTACATCTTATTTGTTTAACTGTAAAAGGGTGGGACCTAGTTGCTAATCTAGTATCTCGTGTAAATTCGTGCTTAGGCGGCACCAGTGATCTAAGCTCATCGGAGCAGAAGCCATGAAAGTACTTTTTGATTTTTATTAAAAAGTATGATTTACAATTTATTTTTTACCGTAAATATATCCCATTTTATTTATAACTAAATTTTACTGTTATATTCCCATGTCATGTTTTTCTAAGAAAGCAGATGAATTGCAATAGACGCTGGTGTCGATCTAAGACATTAAGTTTAACTTCCTTTCTTTTTATACTATTCGTTCTCCTTCACTTTCTTTTCTGTTTCTTTCTCTTCTTTCCGTTTATCAATTTTCTATATTTTTCTTTTTCTTTCTCTCTTTGTTTTTTTTTTTTGTTTTTTTTTTGAATGAGCGAGGAATTGTTTTTGTAGATTACCGTTACAAATATCTATTTTCTATATGGGTACGTGAGCATCTGTGTATAATTATTTCCTGGATTTTTAAAATTATTAACTGTTGTATCACTCGGGTCCGACCAGCAGCAAGGTTTGCCTGCGAAATACGCATTACCGATGAAATTGTAGAATATCTAAAAAAAAATTTTTCTAATATATATATATATATATATATATATATATATATATATTAATTGGTATCCCAATGTAAGACAGTAAAGTCACTAAGACACAAAGAGTTAAAGTGTTAGAGATGAGGAAGGAGTAATCCGGAAAACAGTAGATAGCGATTGATATTGCATATAATTTTTTCCATATTGAAGTTGGCTGGAAAGCATTGAGCAGAATGGGAGTTCTACAAGCGAGAAGTGAGAGAAAAGAAACTGCTTAGAATTCACGGCTACATTTAACGAGCTAAACTGTAAATTGATGAGACTGTGTACTGCGCTTAAACTCAAAATGTTTATGTACCATAACAACGATCTCATCGGAACGATTACCATGAAAGTATCTATAGAAAAGATACAGAGAGGCAACCTTACAGCGATAGAAAAATGACTAAAGCTAAGTTGCCAAATCAGGACCACTAATATTGCTGATTCTTCTTCAGATTTTATCAAGGAGCTCAAGATAAATAGCAAGGAGACCGGATCATATGTGGCAGTAATCTTCTAATGCTGCATTTAATTTTTTGTACTTGCTTGACTTGGGTATCTACACTTCGTAATTTGCATGTTGGGTTCTTCTTTTTGTTAACAACTATGCATTCTGTTTAATGTTTAGTACTTTCTTTTCACTTTTCTCTAATATCTTCTGTTGCAGTTCTTATAATTTTCTTTCTATGTCTGCTATCATAAATACGTCATTTGCATATCTTATTTTGTTTAAATTGTGACCGCCAATAAAAAAATACTGATAAAATTTCTCATTATCTCAGAATCTTCTAAATGTATACATTGAATAAATCCGGTGAGTAGCCACACACTTGTCTGGCACTATTTCTAGTTTTGCATATTTACTAAATTCATTGTGCCAGTATAGTTTCTGGATTAGACTAACATCCTTTTCAAATATATTAAGAGTCAGAACAGATTTCCAGTAAGGACTTCAAATTAACTTTCATAAATCTGCTCATAACCACCGCCCATATATATATATATATATATATATATATATATATTGATAATTTAATTACGCAGTTTCTGGTCATAATAAAATTAAACAAGTACACAGTTGTATTGAAAGTGTTTAAAATTCTCGTTACGTGAGCGTTCTTAAAAACGGTAAAATCAGTTATTGTTAATCGCCTGAAGACACCACATGGTAGAAACCTAGGTCGTGTAATGAGTCGTTTACAAATAAAGGGTTTGCCTTTTTCTACCAAGCGCCCATAGCTTAGAGATAGAATCGCCGACTGACGCTAATTCGGTCGGGTTTCGATCCTGAGTAAAAGAAATCGGATTCCTAACCGTACTGATGAGCTGTGATACAGCAAAACAGATCTGTCTGCGGATATATATATATATGTATATATATATATATATATATACGAACATGCCACCCGAATTTATATTAATTAAAATACAAAGAACTGACGACAATATTTCGAAATTTCATTTAAAACAACGTTTCACCACATTGTAACTAACATGTTTATTTGGGTAAAAACTTGGAAAACTTTTTAATTTCGTGTACTGATTTTCTCAAAGTTCGAGTAATGATTTTTTTAATATTCAAGTGCTGATTTTTTTACAATTCGACTACAGATTTTCTCAATATTCAAGTACTGATTTCTTAAAATTCGAGCAAATATTTCCTTAAAATTTGAGTGCTGATTTCATTAAAATTCGCGTTCTGATTTCCTTGAAATTCGAATATTGATTTGCTTAGAATTCGAGTGCTGATTTCATTTAAATTCGAGTACTGATTTCATTAAAATTCGAATACTGATTTCATTAAAATTCGTGTTCAGATTTCAGAAAATTTGAGTGCTTATTTCTTTAGAATTTGAGTTCAGATTTCATTAAAATTTTCAAACCGTTACCAAATATTATATCCATTGTATTAACGATGATAATCACGCCTCGTCCTGGATATTAATTTTCTTCGATTTTGCTTTGGTTTAAATTGCATCAAGTGACATTCAAGTTTAACGATTAAAACTTGGAATTTAATAATATTGATTAATTTTCATATTATGTTCGATAACACCCAATACTGATGACAACTTCCAACAGATTTCATTCTAAAAATAACCCACTAATTTGTTCTTTCCCCGAAAATCTGAAAGTAATTCACAAACACCTCATCTTCACTCCTCGGCAATGTTTATTGTTTTATAAAGCAATGATTAGAATAAAACCTAAACAAATGTAAATGAATTTATATATTTTCTTTGTTCTTGGGAATTGACAACAAAAATAATAAATGCTGTTTAATTATTAGTTTGTTTATTTACACTTTTATGTTGCTTATTTGAATGGTTAACAAAAATGACCATTGATTCGAACTTTATAAAGTATTTAATAATAAGGATTTTCTTATAGCTGGTTTATATATCTTAATAATTTAGTAAATGTTTATAAATCTATAAATAAAAACTTGTTATCATGTTTATTTCTTTATAAATTGGTGAATTATAAATATTGTATTGCATTAGTTTCAATTGTAATAGTTTTTAGAATATTGTAAATATAAAATTATCCTTGTAATTAAAGTTTAATATGAATAAAGATAAATATTTTTGTCATAAATTTACAAGAATAAAAAATGTTTAGTTTTTATTAAAATTCTAATCATCATTTTTTAAAACAATAAATATTGCCGAGAGAATGAAGATAGTTAAAATAATAGTGCTGTGAAGGGAAAAAACACTCTTTTGACGCTCTGTTTTATGCAAGTAGAAAAGTGTAAGCTTGTCCATAAATATTAGTTATATTTAAAATTAGGTAAATTAGGAGAAATCTTCCTATAAGAAAAGTTACGATTACATAACATTTGCACCATTTTCCTAATGCTTATTTTTCCGTTGTAAATTTACTTACTATTTGTTTATCTCTTAATGGTTTTATTGAAATATAAAAACGAACCCAAATGAGGCTCGACACAGTAACAGAATGATGATACCGATGCAAGAAATAATTATTTTTACCGTGTGTATAATAAAGTCGATTCATAATTTTAATCAAAGAAAAAATTCAAAAAAGAAATGAAAAGGGAAAAATAAAGGTAGAAAGGATATCGAAAACAGAAGCGAATTTTATAAATGATGCTGGGAAAAAGACACAAATAAAAATAAAACCGGCCAATAAAAGAAAAGAAGAATGTGATGTTGAACCAAAAGAATACTGGCAGTAATGACAATAAAGACGAACGTTGAAATAAGGATTCTCTCTACTTTCCATTGTCGTAGTCACCTCACTTGACTGTAAATATAATCAAACTGTCAGAAAGCCATCAATTACAGAGCATTGATGCAGACACAATTCCAGGCCAGCTCCAAGGCCCTTTTCTCACTATTTTATACCGCCATTCTCTACTACCACCATTCACTACTTATGATGGCAATCACTAAAATTCTTTAGCGGTTTTCAGCTTTGACATCGTTTCAAAATGGCTTCCATCTTCAGCACAATACTCCCAATAGTAGTTGAGAGCGTACAAAGGAACGTGTAACAACAAGGAAACCGGAAATAAAACCATTCGGACCAATCATATTGCTTGTTGAAGGAAAATAGCGCGAATGAGTGATCGGTCGACGAAGATGATAAACCTTAGAAAAGCTATGTAAAATCAAAATATCCATCCACCAACAACCAGTGTCCGGTGTTGAACATCAGTAAGCGGTTTAAAGGTGGATGGTTAGTCTTCCGATTGACATTTACTGTATCGGAATTTGCTTTCAAATTGTGTATCTTACTCAAGGAAATAATAAGGTGTCCGTGCTGTCGCAGAGAACGGCAGTCCACAGTATCCGGCCACTTGAGTAATTTCATCAAGAGTTTGAAAGAAATGAGACCTAATCTTGTCGTGGACATCGAATAAACTCACTAACAGATAACAAGGATAGGAAATCTGAAATGGAGATTCTGTATACAAGTATATCAATTGAACGACGTTACGCTTATTTTATATGCATGGCACATATATATATATATATATATATATATATATGTGTGTGTGTGTGTGTGTGTGTGTGTGTGTGTGTGTGTGTGTGTGTGTGAGAGAGAGAGAGAGAGAGAGAGAATCTAAGTGGAAGGTGAGTGCATTTGTTCCGCAAATCACCCTTTCAAAGTTTGACATTCCCTTGATTACGAATACTAAACACAATTTCTGAGGAAATTTATTCGTTTCCCGAGTGCACGTCATTTAGAGAGACACATATATGGCTGTGAATACACTGGGATAGATAGATAGATAGATAGATAGATAGATAGATAGATAGATAGATAGATAGATAGAATTTTTGCCGACATCTAGTATCACTTTGTTCCATTGCTCCAGTATGGACAGATTTTATTTATTACAGTATTGTTGTTGTTCCGTGTAACTTAGGCACGAGAGAATTACTTCGACGAGCTGAACTCAATTATAATTGAAGTAAAAGGGTGTTGCCGTCATTTTTTGTATTAGAAAAACGAATGCGTTGTTCTTGCATTCTTCAACGCTTTTGATAATGGATTTATCTGTTGTCAGTGAGCGCTCAATCAATCTGACCTCTTTGGCTTAGCCCAATAAATAGATTCAGAGAAATGTTTACATTTTTATTTGCCGCTTCAGACAAATTACCGTAAAGTCGTTAATAAATATATTCCTTAAAGAGATCGTTATGATGGAAAGACTGGCGATAACGTGGGAGTTAGTTAAGGATAGTGCTGGGGATATTAATACTTCGACCATCGAACCATCCGTTTCTTCTAGTGATGTCTTTTGTGTCACTGATGATAACCAAACGGGAATGGAAGTGATTCTGCAAAAAACAAAATTAGAATCAATGACCAAGCATTAGGCACTTGTAATGATTTTCCAAAGGATTAGTTGTCAATAGACGAAAACGAATCAAAGATTGAATTAATTTCTTTCTGCATATTTCAGCCGCAAATAACGCCGTTTCTCTTTTTCGGTTTCCATTTTTTATTTATTTCTTTTCATCTCTTCCTTTCTGCAACTGCCTTTTTTATTTCTCTTATTTGGAACTCTTTCCCGTTTTTCCGAGCTATTTACTTTCTTTTTTTTTCGAATTTTTTTCTTTTCGGCTTTCACTTTCAAACTTTCTTCGCATATATTATATTTTTTCTTCATTTTTCTTTCTTTTGAAGATTTTTTCTTTGCAAATATTTTTGTTTATTATTTTTCTTTCATTTTAAGATTTTCTTTTCCCATTTTATTCATTTTTTTCAGCTGCCCGTTATTTCTCTTAAATACTTTTTCTTTCTTTCCCCATCGGAGCTTCTAATTATCTCTCCTTATGATCATAAAGATTTTTCTTTCATATTTTTTTCATCATCCTTCATTGATTCGTGTTCTTTTTCAATTTCTCTTTCTTGTCTTTTTCTTAGACGATTCTTTGAAGGAACAAAGAAAGAGTTAAGAATCGTCTAAGAGACAAGAAAGAGAAATTGAAAAAAAAAAAAAAGAATACGAATGAATGAAGAAACATTCTTTCGTTCCTTTCTTTTTCTCTTTCTTTCTTTCTTTTTTCTTTCTAATTTTCACTCTTTCTTTCGATAAAATCATTGAAAATAAAAATAATACCAAAGATGAAAAAGAAAAAGTCCAGGAAAAAGAAAACTAACTGAAGAAAAACAAGAACGGAATGATGGGGAAAAAGAAACAAGTAAAAATGTCACCATATTGTCAACTTATTTCCTAATAGAACCATTTAGTTGGGGGGCCTCATAACGAACATATTTTCTTCATTTAGACTTTATTTCTGTCGACAGACCATTCCATACCGCCTTGTGTTCGCCGAGGCAAGAAATGGGAATTCTATAATCGAGTCGAAAAGGAAAAATGTATATATTTTTTTGCCTTTAGGTTTCTTTTTGCTTATTTGTTTGTTGTTGCTTCTGTCGGTTTTATCTTCTCTCGGGAAAGTCAGTAGCGAAAGTGAAATTGAAAAGATGAAATGGTGAACGGCAAGAAATGGAATTGCTTGGAACGCAAAGTAAATTAAAAGTGAATGTCACTGTCTAAGATCAGATTGATTCGGCAATTGGAAAATACAATCTATCCGGCCATTCAAATGACATATATAAGTAGAGATATTTTCCTATAGACGAGCATGTTTGTTTATATATATATATATATATATATATATATATATATAATTCAATTTGTTTTTTATTTAAAATTAATATAGTTTACATTGCTACACGAAAATTTCTGTTTCGTGATTTTACCTCGTCATCAGTCAGTGTTAGCTCATTGTTGTGAAAATAATTTTTATTATATATTTGTATTAAATAAAATATTGTTATAGTGGCTATATTAAACCAAATATTGTTATATATACTTCTTATATGAAACAGACGACGCATTGTTTTAAAAGGGACAGAGATTGGGTCTCTTCTGAGAAGCGAATTTCTCTTTATTAAGATTTCTTTCATGCGCAGGTCGATATACGGAATGCACACTGTTTCAAAAATCCAGTGTAATAATGTTTAAAGTAATAAAAATTTCGTATTAAAAATAAATTCATTGATTCTTTATATATATATATATATATATATATATATATAGTGCTCATAAATCAGAAAAAAAATTCTTATTAATATTAAATATTAACACTGAACCAGCCAGATGTTCAAGGTAATTAAATTTATTTATTTACAGAGCCAATATTTAATACATGTAAATAATTCTGTTTTTCTTAAATTGTAAATTTAACCACCCATCTCGTCAGTGAGACCAAAACATTATGCATAAATGTAATGAAAGTCGGTTCACTGTGCAGGGCCAGGAAGTTTTTCCCGTCTGAGTTCATTCTGCACATATATAAATCTAACATCCGTCCGTATATTGAATACTGCTGCCACATCTGCTATTCACCTCGGGGTTCTTGACAAAATTCAACAGAGAATCTGTAATGTGATCGATACCGACTTGTCAGCTCGGCTGCTGTCGCTCTCTCACCGGTGTGACGTAGTTTCCATGTGTCTCTTCTACAAATACTTTCACTGCTTCTGCTCTAATGAACGTAGCTCACTGGTGCCCCCTAGATATGAATTTACACGAGCTACTAGATTAGCAACTAGGTCCCACACTTTTACAGCGAAACCTATAAAATGTAACCGCAATTTCTACTCTAAAAGCTTCTTTTCTTGCACTTTCCACCTGTGGAATTCCTTTCCATATACTTGCTTCCCCGACAGCTACAATCTCTAGGAATTTCACTGTAAGGTCAATAGATATCTCCTATCTGACTAACTCGCATCCTTTCTTTCAAGATCTTTTTCCATCCACTCCACCCCCATTACACCGGTACTCATCCGTCTATTACCCTCTTCCTGACATCTCCTATAACTAACCTCTTTCTAATCAGTTTCCCCTATGTAACCCCCTACGCAACAGTGGCAGTAAATTATATATATATATATATATTCGTGGTTAGAACGTTGACTTTCTGACTATGAAGTCCTGGTTCGATTCTGACCACGGTCGATTTGTCAGGACTATTTGATGCTATTGGTTTGGAGGAGGATCTCAGGGTGCGGTACCTTTGGATACCCACGTGCCTGAAAACCATACCACGGGTTGTTTCAAGCCTTGTGAGTGAACTTGGTTAGACAGCTCTCTTTGAAGTGTCATCGATGGTTATGCTAGTTAGAAGTCGCAATACAGATATAGAGCATTTACAGAGATATATCTATTGTTAGTGTTGTAATAACATATGGGACTGCAGCTCAAAAGCTTTGAAGTTCCGGTGTCAAGTGCACCATCATCAGGCAGTGAAATGTTGTTCGGTTATGGGATCATATATATAGTATAGTGGAAATTCAAAATTAAAAACATAGCTGATAAATTATTAGGTAAATGTGGTGGAGTAGGAGATTATTAGAATTTAAAAGATTTGTATATGTAAACTAATGAATATTGAGACATTTATGTGTCGCAATGTGAGTATGGATAAGTACGTTGACAGGAGGGCAGGAAATGTCACTTGTATCAGTTGAAATTATGATGGGACAAAAATGTTACCAATATAATATTTGAAATGCTACGAGAATGTAAATTAAAACAATAATATGTTTGTCTTAAACGGTGTTGTTAATATAAAAACTCAAGTTTATGGATGAAAATGGACGTAAAGCCATGTTATAGAGGAATTACTCGATATAAAAGTTAACTTGTAGTTAAAGTAAGGATAAACGACAATGTAACCGTTAATTAAGGTTAGGTTGGAGGTATAAATGATTAATAATATGGGTAGGATTATATACTATAGTATATAGTAAACGGGTTGAGATAATTTAAGATATATTTAAGAGCGTGAATTATCTTGTGGTGGCAGTAAATATCTATTTCATTACTTTGGTTTAATAAGTTAGTTTTCGGAATTTTAATTTTTGATTTTTTCTTATAAGCAAAGAAACATTTTTCATGTAACGGTATACATGTTCTAGCTTTTTTAAAAATATCTTTTATTTTACTGTGGGTGTTTTATTTGCTTCTTTTAATTTCCAGTAGTATTTGAAAGTGTAGTTAAGTTACAATAGATTTTATTATTAAAGGATAGTTTATGCTTACACGATTTCGACTTGAAAGTGATTTTCGTAAGCTATCCTTTAATAATGAAATTTTGAAAGTGTTTTTAACACTTTCAATGAAATGTTTGATAAGAATTAGGATTTTTATAGTGGATATAGTAGCTTGGTAAACTATATAGTCTGTGAGACATCTATTTTGCAGAGGATATTCTTCATTATTTTGGGTGACGACAATTGCAAGTATTAGTATTATTTACACTATTTACATTATTCGGGCTATTATCCTCATCTTTGCTGCAATTTGTACGACATTTCGGCTGTTGTATACTCCGGCCTTCTTCAGATGATAGAAATCTCGAAGCGAACCTTTTATTACGATCATTGGGGTATATCATTCTCATTCCTTGTACGAAGCCTCTTTTGGTAGTCATGAGTTATCTCCCTCTAACTAATGATTTTCTCTCCATATTACTGGTTCCCATATTGTATTCATATCTATGCTTGGTCATCTTAGATTTTTATAGCTTAGCATATGCGCTTGATTGCTTAAGTTTACGTAGTTTTCAGTGGCGTTCTCTAGCCATTATTTCAATTTCATCTCATCGGGGGTGTTGATCCTCTTTCTCCCTCTATATGTGGCTAGCTACGCCTGATTATTCTATCTCCTCTCGTATTACCGCCCTGCGATGTTTTTGCAGTCTTACCTGTTTCTCCTTTATGTTTCTTTCCACAGTTACATGGAATGGCATACACACAGTCCTTAGTTATGTCCTCCTATGTTGGCAGTCTTACTCAGGAGAGGTATCTGCGAATTGTAGAAACACTTCTGAATATCATCCTGATGTAATATACACCACAGATATTTTGTATATTCTCCGATAACCCCCTCACATAGGGTAAACAGACCGATGCTGTTTTCTGAAGATTGTTATCCTCATGCACCTTGCCTCTCATGTTTGTTGAAGTTGTCATGTACCATGGATAATTGTTACGTTGTAGGGTAGTGCGTATACTGACCATTTCCTATTTGTATGTCTATGACATTTGCTCGATGTTGAAGACAGCGGACGATTCCTTTCTTTACATAGTATGGGTGGTGGGAGTTGAAGTTGAGGTATTGTCTGGTGAATGTTGGCTTGCGGTATACGGATGTCTTGAACCCCATATCTGTTCGGGTTATTAGTACATCCAGGAACACCAGTTTGTTGTCATTCTCTTTTTCAGTGAACTGTATGGATGATCTGATTGAGTTCACATGGTCTAGTAGCGTCTGGACAGCCTATTGTTGTGACCAGAGTATGAAGGTATCATCAACGTATCTCAGCCATCGAGTCGGCTTTAGAACTGTGGATTCTAATGTCGTCTCTTTAAGGTATTCCATGTGTATATTCACCAGTGATGGTAATAATAGTGAGCCCATTGCCAAGCCTCTATTCTGCCGATATATTTCTGATCCCAATCCGAAGTTTGTTGCTTGTGTGCAGAAAGCATCTCAATCAGGTTATCTAATGGAATACTGGTACGTTCTCTTAGGGATGAGCTGGAGGCCAGTCTGGCCCTGACTACCGATAATGTCTCCACCATGGGTACCTTGGTGAACAGGCTCACTACATCCAGGCTCACCATCTGGTTGCATTGGATGGGAGCATCTTTGATAAGTTCCACGAATTGGGTGAGGTTTCGAACATATGATGGTCACTTTCCTATCAGTGGGCCAATTATATCTACAAGGAAGCGACTCAGAGGATGGCACACAGAACCTATGCTGCTGACAATCGGCCTCAGCGGAATACCGCCTTTATGAATCTTAGGTAGACCATGCATGTGAGGCAGCTTGCTGTAACGTTGAGACTAGGGAGAAAGGGGATGACCGTTCACTATGGGATGAAGTTGAACTCAAAGATAGACAAAACCTCTGGAAACTACGTAAACTTAAGGAATCAGCGCATATGCTAGACTACAATACGGCCTGTCAGAGGAAATCATTAGTGCCAAAATTGCAAAATGAGCTCTGGTAAAAAATACTAGAGAAAACCATTTACATCAAAAATTTTAATATAAACTTTAGTAAAAAAGGGGGTTTCTGAACATTAGGTTTACAAGTCCCAGAAATTCAGTTGTTCTTCTTAAAGACACATGACCCAGTGGATAAAGACGTTGGTTAGTTCCAGAAACTTAACCCCAAAATAGTTGTGAGTTCAATAACAGGCTACAGTAGTGGTGAACAAGTAACTTAGAGAGTCTAGTTAGAGGGAGATAACTCATGACTAGGGCTTCGCACAAGGAATGAGAATGATATATCCCAGTGATCGTAATAAAATGTTCTGTTCGAAATTCCTAGCATCTGAAGAAAGCCGGTGTGAACAACGGCCAAAGCGTTGTACAAATGGCAACAAAGACAATCGAGGACAATCGTCTGAAAAATGTAAATAGTGTAAATACTAATCTTTGTGTTGGTTATTAATAGTGTGGAAAGCATCAATTAAGTTCTTTATTCGATAAATCTTGTTTGTACAATACCTTATCGGTGATTGCTCATTTTTCACTCTCTGGACCACTGCCGATATGTATTCATTACAATTGAACGTCAGCACCCAACAGGCCGTAGCGTTTAGGAAATACTCTGACTTAACTTGCTGGGCATAATATTTGAGCCTTCACTAAAGTCATTCACAATTCTTTCCCAAATCCTTTGCATTAAAATTGAAATATTCGCAACCAGATTATGTAGTTTTTACAGAAGATAATATTCCTACCACCACATAATGTTTTGGCCTATCAATTCATATATATTAATAACATTACTATCAACCATTAACGTAATTAAAACATATATTACTTCTAAATTTTTCACAAATACATAATTCATGAATCCAAAATATCAATAGATATTATTGAATAATTTTAAAATAGTTCCTTATATTCTTAACATTGTAATATTTTTCTCTACATGAAGTACATTCTGTCTTATTTATTATTTTTTTATAATCATATCGCCCCAAGCAAGGCATTTTATTTCCACTGTTTTGCAGGGGGTTACATAGAAGGAAAGATAAGAGAAAGAGTGACAGGTTATAGGGGTGTCAGGAAGTGGGTAAGAGAAGGATGAGAATACTGATGAGAGTGAAGTGGACGGAGAAAGGAGCATAAGAGAGAGGATGCGGGTTAGTGAGATAGGAGATGACTATTGACTTTACATTTAAATTCTTGGAGATTATAGCTGTCGGAAAAGCAAGTAAATGGAAGGGAATTCTACAGGCGGGAAGTTCGAGAAAAGAAGCTATGAGAGTAGAATTTGCGTTTACAATTTATTGGTTTCACTGTACAAGGGTGGGACTTAGTTGCTAATCTTGTTACTCGAGTAAATTTATATATATGGAGTTCCAGTGAGCTAAGTTCATCGGAGCAGAAACTGTGAAAGTATTTGTAGAAGAGACATAGGGAAGCCACGTTGCGCCGGTGAGAAAATGTTTGTATCCGAGCTGGGCCTACATAGAGAACCGACTTTCTTAGCAGCGGATTTAGCTATGGATTCTATATAGTCATTCCACTTGAGATCTGTTGTGAGAGTTAAGCCGAGGAGGCGCAGTGTTTTGCTTTCAGGGAGACTAGCCTGATCCATGCTAATGGGTGGTAGGAGCGATTGTCTGTGATGGTTAATAGATAGCAGCTTTGTTTTGGAAGCATTAAAATTCACAAGTCATTTCTTACCCCAGTCCGCCACAGATCGGAGGTCTTTTTCAAGCTCGGAAGCGAGGTTTACTCTGTCAGCCTCAGCAGATTTTTTATCGATGCGAGAGTAAACTGCAGTGTCGTCAGCCTATATACCTACTTGGGATCTTATTACATCTGGGAGATCGTTAATGTAGATAAGGAAAAGCATAGGACCTAGGATAGAGCCTTGAGGGACACCCGCATTCGTATGATAGTATTGGGAGGCATATCTGTTCACTACTACCTTCATTGAAAGGACTGACTGGATAAGGTCAAACAATTGTCCAGTTATGCCATAACCTCGCTGCTTGCGTAGAAGGCCAGCATACCAGACTCTGTTAAACGATTGTTATTATTTTAGTTTTTAAATTTTTTATTATTTAGTATTATATATATTATTGTATGTTATTTATTTTGCTTATTTGTAATAATGTAAGAAAATAGTATGGTATTTTATATGTATGTTTTAGATTTATATATTATTAATTATTTTATTGCAATATTTTTAATACATAGATATTTAGTATTTTAATACATATTATTTCATTGAAAGATTCTAACCGTTAACATATTTTTCAAAATTTGTTTATTTTTTTATAAAAAGTTCGCTTAATACATTTATTATTTTCGCTATTTCGGTCTCATATACGCACACATTCATACATGATTATTTCATACACATAGATTCATACATGATTCTCTCAATTTTATTTTTAAAAAATCGTTCCATTACTTGACACGTGTATACAATATTTTCTACATATTTCGAACAGAAACGTATTTCGTTACTGTCATTCACACATACAAATGTTACCGACATATAAACACACTTAATTCGTCTATAGTTTAAATAGGCTTGACACGCATTATTTTCGCTTACAAATACTTACATTCATAATAAACATCTAATGTTATTATGCGTTGATACACACACTTAAACAGACATGTTTTCCTCTACATTTAATATTCATCCATTGTTTTATTACACGCGACACATATCTGACCAATGAAATCATACCTCAATCGACATACTGCCTGTTGGATTTTTAAAAAGATTTTTACATCATTCGTTGTAAAAAAAACTGTGAAGAAGCTTGCTAAAGTGAAACATGTTAGATTAAAGACACTTTTTCCTGTCTGTTTTTTACTTATTCTATTCATCTTGTTGGATTCCAATTCATATATTCAGCTAATATAAGTGTAATACTTCCAATTACCTAAATATCCTTAAAAATAGTATAACTAGTCATTACAAAATAGACAGAGGAAATCTAATTTTATCGGAAATTAACTCTGATATGGCTAAATTTGTAAATGAACTTAATATTAGTGATAGAATTGGAAAAATTTCTACCAAAGAAGCTTATATTTCATTTAAGGACCACAAGCCAAACTTCCAAAATGAATTACAAACTAGACTAATTAATCCCACTAAAAGTGAATTAGGCATAATTTCTAGGGAAGTTCTGAAGAACCTAATAGAGAAGTTACAATCTAATTTACAACCGAATCTTTGGAAGAGTTCCTTAGATACCATAAAATGGTTTGATAATATCAATGACAAATCTAAATTCACTTTCCTTAAATTTGATATTGTGGGTTTCTATTCCTCTATATCTAAAAAAACTTCTTATTCCCAATTCCAATGGGCCTTACACTAATAGAATACATAAGAAAATTATCAGAGCCCTAAATTTTCTAGGTTTTAAGGTTGAGGTTACTTCTAATCTCAAAATTGTAAACTATCTATTTAAATCAAATGACCTAATTTTTTTTTTTTAATTTATTTTAAATCCTATATCTTTTTATTCCCTTTAAAAATAATTATGCCTTTTTAAGTAAAGGCCTTTTTCTAATACTTCAACGTTTTTGGGAAGTTAGGTTTTTTGAATATGTCCAGCGTCTGTAATATATAAAAAAAATTTTTCTTTCTTTTCTTTTCTTTTTCCCTCCCTTCCTTCCTTTTTCTTTTTTATCTCCCACCTTTTTTCCGTGTTGCTTAACCTTACATCAATTCAACACGGTCGTCTGTTAATTTTTAAGTTACAATTCTGTTTTCTTTTTTTTTTTGTGAACCCAGACGATGTCAATTTTTTCTTTTCTTGTTTATTTGATTTTATTTTGTTTTATCTTTTTCTTTCTTTATCTTTTTTATTTTCTTCTTTAATTTCTTTGCAAATCTATTTAAAAAGGAAAATTAGACTGATTTTTCTCCAGTTTCTGAAAGGATTTTTCGGTTGCTGAGGTGATGTGTTATCCCCCGTGGACTAACTGTGGTGTTGAGGCGGAGAGCGAGAAGTCGCTCAGAACCGTTACTACCTGGTTCAACCTTATTCAGGAGACTGTTCCCAACTGCCAATCCCATGCCGTGTTGACGAGGTTCGTTGGGGCTCTTTCCCTGCCAGAAGAACTTTTAGTCCTTCTCCTTCAATGATCCAGAGTCTGCCAGACGTGTTTCTTGCAGTGTAGTAATGTCCACACGAATTCTCTTGAGCTCGTCATTGATAACTGCAGTTTTCTTGGAGTCACTGATACCCATGGAGGCTTTCAGATAGGCTGATCAGCATAGTCCGGACGTTCCAAGAGCCCCGTTTTAGAGCTGGTTTCCTTTGAGATCTCTTGTTTCCTGGTGCACATGCCACGATACACTTATTGAATGTCTCCTAATCTCCATTCACTCAATGAAGAAGACTGACTGTGGTGTGATAACACCTTACTGGCCGGGGCTGCTCAGCATGAGGTGAGCGGTAGCTGTTCAGTGAGATTAGAGAATCTATCACACCGACGAGCCCGACCCCTGGCGCTGACGCCCTACACCAACCTAGCGGTAGCTTATAATTGGTAACTGTCGTTCCCCGTGTTGCGTCAACACCAAGAGCGAAGCTGGAGTATCCTCTCCAGATTTAATGTTTTGGTGCAGTATGGTCGGATGCAAGTCTGAGCAATGTGATATGGAGAACAGGCTGTTGCCCATGTATCCCGTCTCCCCTCTCCACGTCACTGATTACACCAAAAGAAAGATTAGGATCGTAACAAGAACTGCCAGAACTAGTTAAATACAACAGCGAACGATCTTAGGGATTCCGACTTTTGATTTTCACTCGAGATTTACTCCTGAAGCTTTTTCCATGATTGATATAGCCGCAAGGCAGCAGAGGTTTGAAATGAGGGTTTTCCTTTCCCTACATGAACTACTTTCCCAGGCTGACGAGCTCCACCTACCCGAAGCAACTGGTTATGAGGCACCAATAACCCGCCTTTCACCCATTCTCCTGTTCAGGGGGCTGAACTTAGTTGTCAGTGGTTATTTGAACAAGCATGCATGAGAGCATTTTATAGATGATGGGAGCTTATTCCCACTATCACACCCGTCTATGACGACTTTGTATATTCAGTTATTTATTCATTAAGCTAATCGAGAATAGTTAGTATTACCGAAAATTTAAATTAAAAAACATAATTTTCCTTAGAAAGAATATCGAAGAAATTATATCGTATTGTTTTTCTATCGTACTGAATAAAACTGTTAAAGCTTAGAAACTTTACGTTAGAAATTCGGCCTTAGACATAGGAACGCGTCTTTTCTAAGAGCTAAAAAATTGTCTTTCTTTATATAAAAAACAAACATTAAATCATAAAAAGGAAAATAAGTTACCAATCATTTGTTTTAAATTGAAATTCATCTTATATAATACATTTATATATTATAAAATTTCGCTAATATAATGCATTTAAATATTATATATATTTAAATATTATAAAATAGTGTATCAGCAAGTAACAAAATATATATATAAGTTACATTTATATAGTTAATGTCAACAGATACGGTAAATAAACAAGAATGAGAATGTTAAGTAGATTATGATTATATATATAATTCTTAATATCCAATTATATTAAATTCTATACATAAATAATAACATTTATAAATAAAATAATATAGTAATAGAATAATAGATCACAGTCACTTTCCTTTAAGATTTTCTTTAAAGTCATTTTTTCATTCATTAGCTTGAAAAAACAAACGTCCTGGGTCAAGGTACCGCAGCACCACCGGTCATCACCATCAATGAGTAAGAGCTGGATGCGATCCATCAGTTTACCTACCTTGGCTCTAACTGTAAACCTCTCCCTGGACATAAAGCTCGACAAGAGAATTGGGAAGGCAGCCACAACACGTGTTTGGACCAACTCCAAGCTGACAATGAAGATAAAGATGGTAGTGTACAACGCTTGTGTCATCAGCAGACTGCTATACGGCAGCGAAACATGGACCACGTACACCAGGCAAGAGAGGCGTCTGAACACCTTTCACGTTAGAAGTATCCGACGGATATTGGGAATCTTATGGCAAAACAAGATGCCCAACACTGAGGTCCTGTCTCGCGCGGGTCTGCTCACTATGTTCACACTCACCCAGAGTCTGCTGGCTAGGCCATGTCCACCACATACCAGACGGTTGCATTCCAAAAGACATTCTGTATGGACAGCTGGCCTTTGGAAGAAAACCAACTGGGCGGCCACAGCTGCGGTATCGTGACATCATAAAATGCTATATGAAGGCTGTGGGCATTAACACGGAGTCATGGGAAAGCGTAGCAGCCAGCAGGAACAAATGGAGAGGAACCCTGGCCCAACAACTCAAATCAAGAAAGGAGCAACTGACACAAGTCTATGGAGAGGAGGGTTTGCAGAAAGCAAAACGACAGTTCCGACAGACTATTAAAAAAAACATAAATGCAGCCTCTGCAACAAATACTGTCATTTGCTCATCGGCATCTACAGTCACAGACGCCGATGCTCCAGCCAAGCATACAACTACGATGCTATCCATGGTCAACTCTGACCGACGAAGGCCTACTATATATATATATATATATATATATATATAATAATAAAATTGACTCTGTACGTATTCAAATCTTAAAATGTTACACAAGTAATTTTTAAGAACCACGAATAACCGGCAGAATCTAACTCCGTTATCGCCCTCGGCTATAAAGCTTTGGACAACGAGGGGAAAAAAAAGAAAACTGCGGAGCACCGACAATACATACAGCACTTCACAGCAAAGAAAAAAACCCTAGTTTCTCGTATATATATATATATATATATATATATATATATATATATATATATATATATATATAAATGTCGTAACCCCAGTTTGACTACAGCCATCCTTTCATAGGAATTAACGTTGTCAAACCGTTTTCTCTGCTTAGGTAATCTAGACGTTAATGACTTTACTAAACAGGTAGGTGTTTGCGTTTATGTTTTTTCTCCTTGTTTTACTGCTGCCCGTGTTCAATATTTCATCTTCTTTATGGCCATTTAGATTTTTTGTCAAGTTCTTCGTTAGTTTCTCCAACGGTTTTTGTTTTCCTTTAATATATATTTTTTATTTTAATATATATATATATATATATATATATATATATATATTGAACAAAATACACACCACTTACTTGCTACCTAGGTTTTGACCACACTAGTTACTCAGGCATTTTTGCCCGAGGAGACGGCTGTGCTCGAAATCTAAGTAAAAGTGGTGTGTTTCTTTTCTATGATATATTGTTGGCTCTGCATATTCAGTTCTTTTGTTTTTTGATTGTGCATTAAATACTTTTTTGATCTACTGTCTGCTGGTCTAACTTGCCCCTCTTTTACTGGTATATATATATATATATATATGTGTGTGTGTGTGTGTGTGTGTGTGTGTGTGTGTGTGTGTGTGTGTGCAAGAGAGAGAGAAAGAATGAGAGTGAGAGATCCAATAAGACATTAGATTTGATATTTACCAATTTATTATTTAATAATTATGTTTACAATGGAAATAAAATAAATAATATGCGATTAAAACACTGAAGAATTTTTCGCACAATCATTTTACAAGCTTTTCACAGCTAATTGTATCGCAATTTTAAGAACGTGAAGCTGGCCTCGATGTGTTAGTCCCCCTTTTTTTTAAGATGAAATGACCATTCTTCTAAAAGAATCTAAATCTAATTTCAGTATGTCTATACGTTCAACTAATGAAAGAAAAGAAAACGAGGCGTTTATCTCAGGTCGATCGATTCGAAAATGTTTTCATACGCCGGAGTAAAATATTGCGAAAATATCCCTGTTGTAAGTTGATATATGCAGAAGGATTTGCTCAAATCAAGCCAAGAGAATCGTTTTGAATCTTCTTCAAATTGATGATTATATCAGGGCAGCAAAAATAAACTCATATCTTAAACTAATTAACATTCAACAGGTAAAGAATTGAGTATCTGAGAATTTTAACAGACCGTTTAAATTTTGGCAGTTGTCATCATTTCAGATGAGGTTACATTTGTTTTATTTTACAAAATCACATGAATAGAAATCTGGCAATTGTTTAAACATTTTGTGTAAATCATAGACAACCAACCACCAAATATAGTTTATGTCAATGCGCCCACACATATCTCAGTGTAAGAATACCAATACGAATCTGTTTATTTGCATAAATGCTTGTTTATCTCGCACATACACTTTCCTTCTTCATTCTTATTCACCATTTACGCCTCTAGTACATATCTTTCTCTCTCTCTCTCTCTCTCTCTCTCTATATATATATATATATATATATATATCGAGGCAGCAGATAATTTTCTAAACATATACTGTTAAATTTAACAGACAATGAATGTCTATTATGTTTAATTATGAGCCGTTCTAATTGCAGGTAGAAATAAAGACAAAAATTGTCCAACATTTAGATACTTTTAACCTCTAACCTAACCTGTAACCTCTCTGAAGATGGCTTATGTGAGCCGAAAGATAAGAACCAACATAATAGAAAAAATATCCAAATGTTGGAGAATTTTTGTCTTTATTTTCACCTGAAATTAAAGCGAAAATACGATGTTTAGAACGGGTCATGATTAAACATAACAGACATTCATTGTCTGTTATATTTAATAGCATATGTTTAGAATATATATATATATATATATATATATATATATATATATATATATATATATCGATCTCTCTGAAAATTTCTTTTTCTCCTTCACCATGTTTGGTAAGAAATCGTGGGTAAGTGTGCCTCATAACGAATATTTGTGTGTCTCCGTTAAAGTAAATCCCAGTGTGCCCACGCACCTGTGCATCTGTCCTGAATAAGCGAATAGTTCTGCAAAAAGAATACAGAATGTGTATCTGTACTTGTTTGTGAGTCATAAGTAAGCATAAGAGAATAATCAAGTCTGTTTATTTTTTCTACGCTTGTATTCGTACGCGTTTTCATGTGTCGTCTCTGCGTATGTACCTTAGTATGTTTGAGTCCTGGTGTGTGTGTCTATCCTAGCCTGTCTATCTTATCGCTTAACCAATACAGTTGGACATTTATTATAGACTATGAAGCAAGTCTAAATTAGCCGTGTTGACATGTTTATTTGTGGCAGAGAAGGTGGGTGGAGTAATTTGGATGAAGAATCGTTCAGGCAGACTGTGATTTGCCATCGTTGAACGGCCTGTAATCGACTGGCCTACTTCGGAGCGACTCGTGTCGAGTGCGATTCGATCGCTGCTAATTGTTATACAAGCGATCAGGACAAGTAATGAATAAATTTTCAACCGACCCATTTCGTATGCGCACAGCAATGCTCCGATCTGACTTGCTATCGCAAAGTGATCAAATACGTCTTTTGCCATAAGGGCCCCACAAGTCCCTGTCTGCATACTTTCCTCTTCTTCTTCTTCTTCTTTTTCTTCTTCTTCTTCTTTCTTTCTTTCTTTCTTTCTTTTTTATTTTTTATCTTTCTTTTTTCTACTCAATTTTGATTTTGAATTTTCTCTCGAAGTTTGTTTTTTTCTTTGTCTTTCTTCCTCTCTTCTTCCTTTCACTCTTTTGCTCTCTTGTTTTCTTATCTCTTTTAGTCTTTTATTTAACTTCACTCAAAATTGTCTTCAATTTGAAGGAGAAGAAGAAAAGATAAAGAGAGAAATAAAGTTAGAGATAAAGAATGAGAAGTGGAGAGAGAAGTAGGGAAGAAATGGCTAGGTCGTTGAGAAACAAAAAGCGAGAAATAGTAAGAGTAAGAAAAAGAGAAATCGAAAATAAGTGACAGAAAAACTAAAAGAACGAGAGAAAAAGAAAACGCAATGACAAAAACGAAAATGAAAGAACGAAGAAATTTTTAAAAAAGAACATAAAAATGCAAAATGTAAAACTTTCATTAATAAGTATAACAATTAAACGAAAGTCGAAAAAAGATAAGAAGTAAAAAAAAAGGGGTTCGTGTGGAAGACAACATTTAAGAAAAAGAAAAAAGTGGTGAATGAGTGGAATGAATGACTATTGTTGAGAAGTAAAAGCAACACAAAAAGAAATTAAAGAAGAGTTGAGAGAGAGAGAGAGAGAGAGAGAGAGAGAGAGAAGAAAAAATCAGAAAGGCAGTAGCGATAAAAGAGCTTTACAAAGAAAATCTTTTTTCTGTCTTTACCAGTCTTTTGGTTGAGAAGCTCGAATTACTCGCAATCCTCTTTTGGTTTTGCACGCATTATCGCCGATTTTCAGTGATTGGACGAGAACAGTGGAAAAATGGCTGCATCTCATGACAGTGACTGCGACCGACCGAAATCACCCGCTTGATGCTTTTAATGAGAGTGACTAGCAAATAATCTTCACTACAAAGGAATCTTCATTGGAAACATACACAGAAACCAACACAAGCACGTACGCATGCACGCATGCACGCATGAACGCACGGACGCACGTAAACACACACACAAACACACTACCAGAGAAATATGTATTATTACCGCTACTACTGCTTGTTTCAGTTCTCAGTGAAAATAGCACTGAAGATGATCATGGGAATTAGATTGCAAATGCCAAACATTTTCACCTGAGCCTTTGAGTAAGACATTCTGAGCAAATAAACAAATGATCACTAGGCTTAAAATTAAACAGAAATTATGTTGTAAAGTTATAATAATATTTAGGAATATATTAAATAATATATTAAATAATATATTATAATAAAGTTATAATAATAATTAAATGAAAATTAAAACTTGGATGATTGTTATTAAACATCGATGACCAAACACTTCTGCTAATAATGAAAATCAATCCAAATATAAAAACATAATTCTCATATTGAATTCGTATAAACAAATATTAATCACAAATTCATGGAAAGATATTGAGATTAATAAGCGATTTTTTATGATTGATTTATGTTTGCCAAAACCTGATTTCAAATCTAATTTTCTAAGTTGCAAAACAATGTCCATTCTATTTTAACCATGCTGTCTTTATCTGTGAAATAAAATCCCTGAAGCTTATAAATTCTTAAGCTTTCATATATTCGAATGTAGACATGAAATTAATTATTTCCATTTTTACATTCTTTGGTAAAGAGCTGTTTTATCTTTAATAATCTTTAAGTAGATATATTCTTCGGATTTTACATATCCTATGAAGTCTTGGCTTTTATTACTTAATTCTATTTGTGGGATGTTGTTTTTACTTTAAAATAAACATCTAAAAGCAGATATATTCTTCGACCCTCCTATATCGTCAAGTTTTGAAATTAATTATTGCTATTATTGTATACATATTTTTAGTTAGTATTTTTGCCGCTATTATCACTGTTGCAACCGAATATTTTATTCAGTTAAATAAAAAGAGGAGCTGCTTAGAAGATTGAATTGCACCAATTTCCCAACGGACAATTTATGTCTACCTTGAAAACCAGCAGTAATTTGTAGGAGGTGCTACCTTAAAAGTTTGAATCACTGGAAATGAAGGATAAATTGACATCTAACTGATTTCATTTTTTTCAAATGCGCGAAGGTCTGAGTAACATTTTATTGTTAATTATTATTAATTCAAATTTGTTCCTCATTTACAACAGAGAATTGCGAAATTTTTAAAGGATTCCTATGGGATGTGCGTTGTGGTGCAGTGGATATCGACTCGGAACGAGAAATCGGGGAGCCGAGTTCGAATTCCAGTTGAATTCTTTGTATTCACTTACGGGCAAAATACTCTTGGGAAAGGTATTAATCCGTCTCTTCCCTCCAGTTATGGGTTAAATAACAGGACAGAGCAAAGTCATGAAACAAAAATGGAATCAGTGCCAGTCGTATTTTGCTTAACTGAATGTGCATTTCATCCTATTGTTGGTAGTAAATTCTGGCAATGATGCTCTGGTTAGATTCCAGAAAGTTGTAATTGATAATGTCAGTGAAAAATAACTGTACAGTCAACATAATTTTCTGTTGGCGCAATTACGATTTTGGAACTTGATCGGATGCTTTCTCATGATCAATCCATTGAGACGATCGTTTACGATTATCATAAAGCATTCATTTCTCATCACAAGTCATTATTTGATCAAGAAGTGGATTATTCGAATTTCTCAGATGCAGCACCGAACACTTTGATCATCACTATATACATGTGGAAGTCATTAATCGAGTTTTTTCACCTTGCCAATGTTCTTGTGATAACCATTATCTGAGACATTTCTCTGACACTTTCGCATAAGTTTGACTATTGTTTTCAAATGTTGAATGTCAATTGCAGATGAAGATCCCCTACCGTTTTGACATTCAAGACTCATAACCTCACTGCGGAACTTCAAAAGCCAGTATCGTACTCTCCTATCCTTCACCACTATGCTCTGTTAATACTGGCAGCAGATTGAGATTCATGATGACCAGACTTTAACTCATACAAAGAAAGTAAATGTATTTCTTCTTTTTTCAGGTACAATATTATAATTATTAATAAATTCTGAAAGAGATTAATTTAAAATGAACAAAAATATCGCTTTAACCATTAGGATTGAGTAATATATTTTTATACAGCTTATAATAATATATTAGAACACAAAAGATTCAGGTTCATACTAAAGATATTATTTTCCAAACAACTTCATCTCTGTCTGTCTGTCTGTCTGTCTGTCTATCTATCTATCTACTTAGTTTTTGGTCATAATAAAATTAGACCAGTACACAGGTGTATTAAAAAGTGTTCAATACAATTATGAATTTTGAATATTTTTCATTTGTAAACAAGTTATTACGCGACCTAGGTTTCTACCATGTGGTGTCTTCGGGCGATTTGTAATGACCGATTTTTACAGAGTTTTTTGTCGTTTTTTGGTAACGAGGATTTTTTCTGAACGCGCAATTTTCAAAATTAAAAAGTTATAACATTTTCGTCCATGGTCTTATGACCCTAATAGGTATTTTATCGTAGGGTCATACAACCATGGATTAAAACGTTATAAATTTTTCTACTTTTGAAAATTGTGCGCTCCCAAAAAGATCCCCGTTACGTGAGCGTTCTTAAAAATGGTAAAAATCAGTTATTGCAAAATCAGTTCTTCGCCTGAAGACGCAACATGGTAGAAACCTAGGTCGTGCAATAACTCGTTTACAAATTAAGTTTATATATATATATGTGTGTGTGTGTGTGTGTGTGTGTGTGCGTGCGTGTGTGTGTGTGTGTGTGTGTGTGTGTGTGTGTGTGTGTGTGTGTGTGTGTGTGTGTGTGTGTGTGTGTGTGTGTGTGTGTGTGAAAAGAGCGAGAGAGTCTGAAAGATATTTTGTATTTATATTGTATCGCTAAAACTTCTCTTAATTACTATATTATCTTGCGGTCAGGAATTTATTATCGAATTAGTCTAGCAGATAGGACGAAATTTCACTCTATGGTTATCTAAAGTCCTACTTTGAAAACTTGAAGAAAATGGTTATTAGTTTTTAACCTGAAAGTTGACAAGTAACCAAGTTACAGCGTCATCGGCATAGTGAAGTGTATCTCCGAGGTGGATACGATACACGGAGAAAGTGCGCTGTGGTATTATTCAGCACAATATCCGGTGCTAAACGAATATTCACAGAATAGAATAGTACAATAGTTACAGTGACAGACAAGACAGAACTTACAACACTGAGAGGGAGTTAGATCGCAATAATCGCCAAAGTAATCAGTCCGAATGTTACTCGAATAACAGTTGAAAATTACGCCTCGAATGCTACTATTCCAATTGCAGACCATGGGCCATTCCATCATTGAGAGTGCTGCATGGTGTCAGCCACTCTACAACATGAAGCTAAAAGTGGTACACAATTTCTCTGATTGTGCCAAGTTTTATAAACAGAAAAACAAACTGGCAAAGCAAGTTAGCACTTTATTTAATCTGTGTAGGTGTGTTGAGCAAGAAAAAATCACATAAAATACACTGCCGGCAATAATTATTAGGCAACCCCAGTTTTTTTTAAGAGAAATGATGTATTTCATACTATTTTTAGTATTTATTACCAAGTGAATAATTCTAAATGAAAATAGAATAGTTCTTTTTAATAAAAGAATTATTAATTTGCAAAATTTTACAAAGCAAGGAAGCACAATTTTACAAAGCAAGGAAGCAAAATTTTATAAAGCAAGGAAGCAAAAATGAACTCGTCCCAATCAACCCAAATTTTCTTCATTCATTCATTGATGAAACTGCAATATAGGTAATTATGAAATTTATTTGATGCACATGTTATTGTCTAACGAAAGAACCGTTCTATTTTCATTTACAATTATTCACTTGGCTATAAATACTAAAAAATAGTATAAAATACATCATTTTTTAAAAACACTGGAGTGGCATAATAATTATGGCCGGTAGTGTATATAAAATGAATCTACAACGCAATCGTGTTAAGTTTCTTTATAGAGCTGAATCCTGGGCCATATACCATAGCTATCTACGTCGTGTAACTTCTTCCAGCGTTTCTACTAGCGTTTCTTTGTATCATTACCAGTGCTTTTTCGTATCATTGCCGCCCTTCCTTAGTATCATTGACAGCAAATGTGCGCTGCAGTGACTTCAAGACAGCTAAGCATCATAAAAGATGGAAGAAAATAATCTTCAAAATGCTATCCTCTACTGCAATCTCTGAGCTTTGATCAGTGGTTGTATGATTTAGAAGAAAAAGTTTTTTCTTCAACTCATATGGAATCGAATATTGCTTGTTTGGTAGCAGAAGCTGCCGACTTGAAATAAAGATCCACTGTTTACAAAGCCTGCTACTGTTGATGATCATGATCATCTTCGCTCCCGTTTTTCCTATAAACATTATTGTAATATATACTCTTATTAAGTTTACTACAAACTAGACTCTATCAAAGTAACTTTTGCTTCCTCGGTTATCATTTTTTTTTATTGATCCAGTCGTTTAATTTTATCTTTTTTATTAGTCTGATTCCTGGTCAGTTTTGAACCCTTCTTGTCTTTTAGAGTTGTAATTAACATTGCTCTTTTTATGTACCTTGTGTTTATTTTTAAGCAATTTTCTTCATTTCCAAGTTTCACAGCTGATAGTATAATATTGACGTTCTAAGTATTAGGACCTTGATTAAGTTCTCATTGTTTTCTAACAGATGGCGTTCCCATAATTGCGTGCGTGTAGTTTCAGATAGTAACGCATCTATGAAGAAGTAATATAAATAAACTTGAAATTCATTGCATGTCATTTGTTTTTCATAGCGTTAAACATGTCGGATTTCGTGCCAAAGAAAGTGTATTTCCGGGAATTTTACTACACTACTTTATTCAAAAGAAATCTGCAGCTGAAGCGCACTAAATTCTTGTTCAGACTTACTGCGACCATGCTCCGTCGGAAACAAGATGCAGAGATTAGTTTAGATACTTCAAAAATAATAATTTTGATGTTGAAAATAATGAACGCACTTGCGCACCGAAAAAGTTTGAAAACGAAGAACTGGAAACAGTACTTTATAAAGACCTATGTCCGACATGAGCTGAATTTGCAGAATCATTAGGCGTTGTTCACATAACAGATTCAAAACGTTTGAAAGCATTAGGAATGATTCAAAATCAAGGACATTGGGTGCCGTGCTAGTTGAAGCCGGGTGACGTCGAACAGCGTCTTGTCACGTGTAAACAGCTGCTTTAACGGCAGAAAAAGAAAAAAATGTTTTGCATCATATTGTGACCAGCGATGAAAAGTTGTTACTCTACGAAAACCCTAAGCGGAGAAGATCGTTGAGTAAATCCGATCATTCATCAGCATCGGCAGGAAAAACCGAATATTCATGGTTCGAAGCTTCTGCTCTGTATTTGGTGGGATCAGCGGGATGTAGTTTATTGTGAGCTGCTTAAACCAACCAAAACCATCACGGGAGATTGCTCTATACTACAATTGATGTGTTTGAGACGAGCGTTGAAGAAAAAATGGCCGCTATACGAACAAAGACACAACAAAGTGATTTTGCAACTTGACAACGCTCGGCCACATGTTACCCTACTCGATTATCACTTGTTCTGATCGATGGCACATGGCCTGGCTGAGCAGCCCTTTCATTCACATGAAGATGCCAAAGAAATGGGTCGACCCGTGGTTAGCCTCAAAAGACGCGTCATTTTTCCGACGTGAAAATACTGCCAGAAAGATTAGAAAAATAGTGACTAGCGATCGAAAATATTTTCAATGACACGTTTCTTACTAATTTTTGTAAATAAAACTTTAAAATTTTCATGAAATATCAGCGAGAACTTATTCAAGATCCTAATACATTGACTATGTTCTTTTCCATGCATTGCTATGTCTTTGATCTGTTTTTTTTTTTCTTTCCCTATATTTTTTTCGGTGATTTTTCTTCATATCATCATCTGTTCAAATATCTATATTCCAGGATTTCTTTCAGTTCTTCATCTGTCATGATGATACATTTCGGAACGTTGCATTTGGGCATTGTTTTCTTATATGACCATTTTAAAACTTACATTCAGAATTTGAAAAATTTGAAAATAAATTGGAACATTAACAAATAAGATCTTCAATGTGATTTCTACTATTTGTGATGTAAAGGTTGATGCGCTTTGCAAGATTCACGTGAACACAATGCAATAATTTCATATTGCCGTCAATTTCAACACATTCGTTCTTCATGCGTTCAATCATGTGCTATTTTCATCAAGTACATCTTTTTCTTTAGCCGAACCTAGGAAAAAGCCAATTCTTTCTTCTTTCGACAAAACCATGTTTAATCTGTGGAGGTATATATATATATATATATATATATATATATATATATATATAATTAGCTATTCGTGTACTAAAAATATAGAAAGTATAATCATCTCCCATAATAAAAGAGCTTTATCAAGATATAAAAACCAAATTGATAACCCGAGATCTACTACCACTGATCAAACCAGCTCCAGTGTAACAACTCCTAGTCGAGCCAACCTTAGTTCTACAACTCCTTACCAAGGCAACCCTAGAGTTGCCCGGAATTCACAAGACATAAGGGATGCAGCTGTACATGACAGTCATACACCTAAATGCAATTGCAGAATAAAAAATAAGTGTCCTATGGGTGGAGAATGTAGGAAAGAAGGGCAGGTATATCAAGCTATGATATACCTAAAATAAAATACAAACTTGAAGAAATACTACATTGGTATTTCAAATGCTTGGAAGCAACGGTTATACAATCACACACACTCCTTTTCTAACCCTGAATTAAGAAACCAGACATCTCTATCCAAATATCTCTGATCATTGAAAGACAAGAACTTAACCCCTATGCTTAAATGGAATATCGGTAAAAAATCTAACACATCTATCAACTTCAAAGATTACTGTCACTTATGCCTTGATGAAAACATTACTATTATCAAACACAAAAATCAAATGGACCTGCTGAATCTGAGGAGGGAACTAGTTTTTAAATGTTGACATAGGAGCCGCTTTAAATTATGTTAAACTTTTAGCCGCTCATTCATTCCTCTTAAGACAAATCACACTATCTTACGAAATATCTATTATTTATTTGTACCATATTATTATATGTGTCGATGGTTTGTTTTATATAGTTTCGAACCCTAAACAGAGATTCCAGACGGCACTATCACGTAGGTTCTGGGAAATGAAGGAGGAAGTGCAGGACCCTATAATCAGCTGTCAGCTTGTACTCCTAAAAGTTTTCGTGATAGGTGTCGTCTGTGTTTATTGGAGAAGATTCTGATTTTGAAGTATCCTCATCAGGACTTACTTTTGAACCTTAGGAGTGAATTTATAAACAAGTGCCGCCATAGGGCGGATTTTAAAATTTAACTTCTAATTTTTAATTTTTAAATTCTAAATTTTTCTATAATTTTTTAATTTTTATAAAAGTTTTTTTAATTTTAATTTTAAATTTTTTTTTTTTTTATGTATATGTGTATGTTTGTGTATGGATGTGCATATTTGTATATATATGTATATATATGTATATATGTATTTATGTATGTGGGCTATATGTAATTTTGAAAATAATTTTTTAGCTATTTAAATGCTCCTTTTCATAATATTCATTAATATATATGTGTGTGAGTGCATATGGCATATGTATATATATATATATATATGTGTGTGTGCGTGTGTGTGTGTGTGTGTGTGTGTGTGTGTGTGTGTGTATATGTGTGCATGTATGTGTACACATGTATATTATGTGTATATGAATTTTTTGTATATAGGTGTGTACACACATATATATATGTGTATGCGCATGTATATGTATATAAGTGTGTAATAAATTGAATGTATGTGTGTGTATGTGTATGTATATATGTATTCTTATTCGTAGAATTGTGTGTGTATATATATGTATGTATGTGTGTACTTCTATAGGTGTGTATAATTGTAATAATTTTTTTTTTTTTTTTACCTAGTGTTGTCTTTATTTAGTTTAATTTCAAATGACCTAATTTTTTAAAAAATAATTTTATTTTAAATCCTATATCTTTTTATTCTCTTTTATTAATAATTATGCCTTTTTAAGTAAAGGCCTTTTTCTAATACTTCAACGTTTTGGGGAAATTAGGTTTTTGAATTTTCCAGCGTCTGTAATATTTACAAAAACTTTTTTCTTTCGTTTCTTTCTTTTTCCCTCCCTTCCTTCTTTTATCTCTCTTACCACCTTTTTTCCGTGTTGCTTAAACTTACGTCGATTTAACACGGCTGTCTGTTAATTTTTAGTTACATTCTCCCTTTTTTTTGCGAACCCAGACGATGTCAATTTTTTCTTTTCTTATTTATTTGATTTTATTCTATCTTTTTCTTTTTCTTTTTCGTTTTCTTTTTCTTTTTCTTTTTCTTTCCCTTTATTTTTATTTTTATTTTATTTTATTATTTATTTTTTAATTTCTTTGCAATCTATTTAAAAAGGCAAAGTAGACTAATTTTTCTCCAGTTTCTGAAAGGATTTTTCTGTTGCTGAGGTGATGTGTCGTCCCCCGTGGGGATCTTCATATCGAAATGGCCATTCAACATCTTTGAATTAATCCTTTTTTAATATATATTTGCTCTGTAATATTTTATTACATGGAGCTCTCTTCCTGTATCATTTTTTAATATTAAAATAAATTTTTAATATTAATTAGGATCGGGTTTTTTGGAATTTACCTTCGTGCTTTTTTCCCTTGGATTGAAGTATCTGAATTAAAATATATATATATATATATATATATATATATATATATATATATATATTATTGCTTACATATTTTTTGCGGGTGTATGTGTGTATATATGTGTGTTCATATATATATATATTTATATGTGTGTGTACATATATGTGTACATATATGTGTGTGTGTACGCTTTTACGCGTGTGCGTGAGTTGTATGTGTACATATATTTGTTTTTTTTTACATTATTAACGTTATATTGTATTATAATTGTACAGTTGACCGAATAATTTTCCTACATTATTAACGTTATATTGTATTATAATTGTATTGTTAACCGAATAATTAGTATAATTTTGATTATATAGTGGGGGGGTGGTAATTGTGATGAAAACGGATTGATTAACTATTATATTTTATTTTTTTTAATTTTCTTAGTTTATTTTAGATTCCAATTTCTTATCCTTCCACTATTAATATGTTAAATTTATTTTTAAACTAAATAATTAAGTTTGAACAACTAAATTTAAATAGAATAATTACACTTACTTTAAATTAATTTTTTAATTTTGTATTAAATTATATTTGTTTTGTTGAATGTATAATTAGTATAATTTTTGATTATATAGTGGTGTGATGGTATTTGTGATTACAACAGATTGATTAACTAAGATTGATCTCTTAAATATTTTTCATTTTCTTAAGTTTTTTAGACTCTAATTTCTTTTCCTTTTACCGTTAAGATAAAATTTTTATTTTTTTATTTTTTTTTTCATTTTCTCCTATGGATTTTTTTTTTCTAATTTAAATTTATTCCTCTCTTCTTTCTTCTTCTTTCCCCTTTCGCTTTAAGATACTTACCCTTTCTCTTTAACGCTATCTCTCTCTCACCTAACCCCCTTTCTTGACTTTTCAAATCTACGTGACAGAAGTCTAACTGACTTGCATAATGTATCTTTAAGTTTAAGTTGACATCCGCTCTTACGCGTGCTTTTTCATTATATGTTGCGTATATATATGCTTATGTATGAATGTGTGTGTGTGTGTGTGTGTATTCACCGAACTATTGTAATGATGTATTTCTTCCTAAATTTTCTCTTTTAAAGCAGCAATCTTTATTTGATTCCGTTTTTTTTGGGGGGGGATGGGGGTCTTCTGTACAATAAAAACAGAAGCTGATGATGGTTCGCCTGAAATAAGCCTAAAATTCCAATTTACCATGAAATAACGTGTCTGCCTATTTTTTTTCTTATATTTGCTCTATATGTATTTACAAACTTATATGTTTTGAGCTCTCTTAGAGAGTTATCCTACCACTGTATGTACAGCATACTCCTTTGGATTCTTCTATATCTACACCGCATACTTATATATATATATATATATATATATATATATATATATATATATATATATAATAAAATTTGCTGTGTCCAGACTTTAGGCACACCCTGTATAGTGGTTCATTTAGAATTAATTTTTGTTACGAAAATACTTTTACTTCATTTCTAAAGAGAAATATATTTTGAAGCAAATTCATATTTGGTATTTGCAACTGAAACATTTATATTGTTTTCTTGTTATGAATGGTAAGCGCTTCCTTTAGAGACATTCTTAAATTTAAGTCTTTCCTCTGTTAAACTTGTTCAAAATTCTGTTACAAATGACAATATTCCTTATGGATATTTACTAGCTTCTAAGCAGAGCATAACGAATCGGTTACTAATGTTTAGTAAATTTACTACAAGTCTTAGTGTGAGGAACCCAGTGAGGTTCGAAGTAACTATATATTACTAGCAGTATAGCCCGGCGTTGCTCAGGTGTAACGAAAGCTTTAAAACTAATCCATGGTCCTGGAGCTCAGACTCAGCCTAAAGAATATTTATGTGAAGTTTGGTGAGAATCGGATAAAAATTGTGGATTTGTATAAAGGACATGCAGACAGATAAACAGACAAACACACAAACATCTTGCCTGTTATATATATATATATTATCGATTTTCTGCACTATTCTAAGAACTACACTCTTGAAACTTCTGAATATCGTTTCTTATGTCTTTGTCTATGAGTGTATCAAATTTGATTAAAATCGGACCACTCCTTCTATAATCCGATTTTTTCAATTATCGATTTTCGATATTTATCAGGGGTACCGCAACACAAAACCTAGCTAAGAACACTCGCAGACGCTTATAGTACAACTGTGTAAATTTTCAAGAAAATCGGTTCAGCCGTTTTGGAGTCTATAGGTAACGAACACACACACACACAGACACATACACACACAGAGACAAAGTTCCATTTATAAATAAGTTTAGATAAACCTAGAAAAATAAATTTGATAATTATAGACTCATTGCGAGTTACCCAAAATCTATTACTAAAATAAATTATATAGTGTTTTCTTCCAAATGGCAAAATCAGAATGTTGTGTGTGTGTTTGTGCGTGAGTGCGATGTTAGAGAGAAAGATTATTAAAAAGCATTAACAAAAACGTAGCTACATATTTGTTAAATGTGAATAATAGTAATAACAATATTGTTCAAATAATTATTTAAAGTGATGTCGTTGAAATAAAAATTATAAGGAAGATTATCAACCTTATATTATCAATATTGTAATTCGTATTAGTTGTAGTAGTAATATTAGTATTAATAGTAGTAGTAGTAGTTTGTTGTTTGCTTTTTAATTTTTCATTGAATACAATTGTTTGACAGGAGGAAATTAGGTGTATTTCGTTTCGGTGCAAGGTCATCGAATCCGGAATTTGATAGTCCTGTAAAGATCTGTTCTGGTGCCGGATCCCTCTTTTTTCAACAGCCGCCCATTTCTACCCCAGTCTCACCCTCAACATTCAGACCCACTCTTTTCTAACACATTCTTGTTGTGTTTTATTCAGATCTTGACAGGGGTGGGGATTGAGAAAACAGAAAACATATAAAGCCGACGTTGGTTGATTTTGTTGAATCAAGAATAAATTCAATCCACACATGTCTGGGATCCCCACTCCTAGTGTTCTCGCTAACTTCTCAGACACCACCACCGGATCTCTTTTTAAAATTAAAGCTACGCTTCAGCGATTTGTGTATAATTTGCAAACCATCTCTAAATACACACGGAATTTTTAAGGTTGGCTTAACACTTAGTGATAAATACTGAACTAGAAATTTGGGTGATGTTAAATAACCAAATAAGAAGTGATAATTTATAATTTGAAAATCCATTTTTACGAAACTGTAACATTAATTTTGAAATGGCGGTGTTTCTGTCGCTGATTTTTTTAATTTTTTTAATCAAATTAATTTAATCAGGTATAAAAGGGAGTTTTGGGTCCTCTACTACACAAGGTGCATTTGTCTGTATATTTAAGATCAAAATTGATCCAATAGAATAAATTTATTCAATCTTTTAATAATGGTTGTTGAAAACATTATCTCTACTTTACAATTTTACTAAACTTTATTTAATACAAAGAAGGAAAGGAACCCCAAGAAGATTGTGTTTCGCAAGCCTTCCAAATAAAGAAAGAATTTCTTCTTTGAAAAGCAAGATATGAAATAGTAGTAGCTTTTTGTTGTTGGTGTTTGTTTTTTTTGTTTTGTTTTTTGTTTTTTGTTTTATTTTTTGCTGGAATCGAACATAGATAGTTTCCGATAGTTGAAAATCGGAAAAGTTTTATTGTTTTTTCACCTTTACGAAATCTTTTGTAATTTTAAACGAATAGAATAGTTTCGTAATTTGATTTTTAAACGAAGTCTTTGAGGTTTCTGAATATTTCTTGTTTTTTCAACTTTTACTTCCTAAAACTTTTCACCTGCTTCAAATACTGTCTAAAATGTCGTTGTCCTTTGGGCAAAACTAGGAGGACAATTTGTAGATACTCATTAATGATGATTTCGAGATTAAGTTTGGATAAAAACAATGCTTTTCTAACCTATTCACAACAGCGGATATGACACACGCCATCTATTTTTTAAATCAATAACTTCACTAGCAAACACCACAATTTTTTTTTTAAATATGGAAATTTTCGCATGACTTGTTTATTTCACGTGATTTGCAGATCACACGTCGAAAATATAAAAAACGTGATAAAATCAGAGAGGCATGAATGTCTAATGTCATTAAGTTCCAGTGGAGATGATAGGAATTCTTCTTTGCGATGAAACATCGAACTAATAAAACGCAGATTTTGTTATTATATAGCCTTTAAAAATAACATCCATAATGTACATTCGACTGATTTAAGTCCTTTGCAACATTAAACTTCTTAAATATATAAAAGACAGTGTTGTGGATCCCGGGAATGGGGTCCGCACAAATAAATGAATAACAACCAGAAATCAAGATAGAAAATAAGTGTATTAAAGTAAGGATCCTCCAATCCGTAGTGGCCTGGGGTAGGAAATGGTTGGTAAATTTCAATGCCTCTAAAACAAAGCTGTTATCAACTAATCACCATAGACAATCGCATCTACCTCCCATTAGCATGGGACAGGCTAGCCTCCCAGAGAGTAAAATACTACGCCTCCTTGGCCTTACACTCTCGGCGGACCTCAAATGGAATGACTATATTGAATCCATTGCCAAATCTGCTGCTATGAAAGTGGGCTCCCTGTGCAGGGCCTGGAAATTTTTCCCACCTGAATCTATTCTGCACATATACAAATCTACCATCCGCCCGTGTATTGAATATTGCTGCCATATCTGGTCGGGTGCCCCTGCTGCTCTCCTTGGGCTTCTTGACAAAATACAAAGGAGGATCAATAACGTGGTTGATACTGACTTGGCAGACCGGCTGCAGCCGCTCTCACACCGGCGTGATGTGGCTTCCCTGTGCCTCTTCTACAAGTACTTTCATGGCTTCTGCTCCGATGAGCTTAGATCACTGGTGCCGCCTAAGCACGAATTTACACGAGATACTAGATTAGCAACTAGGTCCCGCCCTTTTACAGTTAAACAAATAAGATGTAACCGTAAATTCTACTCCAATAGCTTCTTTTCTCGCGCTTCCCGCCTGTGGAACTTCCTTCCACAAGTCTGCTTTCCCGACAGTTACAATCTCCAGGTGTTTAAATGTAGGGTCAATAGACACCTCCTATCACACTAACTCCCAACTATTCTCACAACACTCTCATCTACCCAACCCTCATTCTCGGTATCCTTACCCGCCTATCACCCACCCTCTGTCATTTCCTATATTTAATTAGCCTTTCTCCACTCTACGTAGCCCCCTGCACAGTAGTGGCAGTGACATGCCTTGCTCGGGGTGAAACGCTTATAAAAAAAAAGAAAAAAAAAAGGATACACACTTGAAAGAAGGTTAGTAGTCCAGGAATACGGGTAAGTAAAAGTGTATGTAGGAAGTGAAGCTGTAGTATATTGAGTATGTCCGAGTCGGAAGCTGACGTGTACTGCGTAATAATCTTCTCGATGAATGGAGCACAGACCTACTATGAACTACGGGATTCTCTCGTCTCGCTTCTAAAGTAGTAGTATAAGTATACTCTGGATGAGTCCATCTTTATGAAAAAGGGAGAACCTCACAACAGACAGTTATCATTAGATTGGTACTGGGAGAAAAGAATTAAAAATTTTTCATACTATTTATATTCGGACAATTGTTCTCGTCTTTTTTGTTGTTACCACAACGTTTTGGCCGTTGTGCCCATCACCGGTTTTCGTCATGATTATATCGATCTACGTTATCTAAGAGAAATCTGAATCTATACCCGGAGATTAAATAAATGGTTCACATTTATTTAATCTCCGGGTATAGACTTTTCTCGAACCACTGCCCATGTCTAGTGATATTTCATCTAGCTCTTATTTCATTTAGTAATGTTTAGTTATTTCTCGCCCATTTCCACTGAGTTCAAGTAAACACCGCTCGGTGCAGGGATTGAACTCACAATTACTATGTCACTGAATTCACATACCAACGTTTTAATCTATTTGGCCTTAAAAATAGCCTTGGACTCCTTAGACATGGGTGAGCAATGCCTAATCATTACTAAAAATAAGAACTAGACAAGATATCCCTAAACATGGGAAGTGGAACGAGAATAGTTTTTCCCCGGAGATTAAATAAAGGGTTCAGTTCAAAATGCCTTTGTAGGTTACGCAGATCGATATATTCCTAATGAAGGCCGCGAGCACAAAGACTGACATTATTAATGATTTTTGTCAATCTGATATCAAGATTATGGAACCTTTGCCGTAAAGAGATATTTGTTAATATAATAGTCTCTCAAGTCATTGCTTGTAAGTTGATTCCGGACTCTGCTTTCAATAAATGTAATTGTAAACCATAATTTTGCTCGTCGCCTTATACTGCTAATATCAAGGCCAATATTACAGGCACTAGTTTCGTTTTTATATTTTTTATATAACCATATATTAATCACCTTCATTTTCTGATTTATTTTTATTGAAAAGACGAAAAAATACGAATTAATTTCGGACCACAGGCAGGTTTAACAGATTCCTGAAAAAAAGTCAGCATTACACTGTTGTATTCTCTTTTATGACAATGCTAACATAAGAGATAACAAAGATGGGGTTTTTCAGAAGAAAATGAACATAACCTGTTTCAGAATTTCTTAAAAAATTGAAGAATGAATTTCAAAAATATGTGGAATAATAAAACATAATTTATCTCGAAACTTTAAACGTCATTTATTGAGGATATTCGTTACAATGAATAACAACAGATTTGTAGAAAGTGATTTTGTCTATGAAATGACAAATAAGTAGAAAAGTAAATTGATTATCTTTTTTGATGAAAGAATGAGCAAGATTTTCTTGAAAGAAAATTAATAAACAACATTTTGAATAGACAAAATACAGCATTTAGATCCACACTTATTTCTCTTCAATAGCCTCGGGAATAATTCGAAACACAACCGTTACCGCCCACCTAAGTGACTGATAGAATAATACAATATACTACCCAAAGTTCAATGCAATAGACTACCCACAATGCATCACTGACCTGTATGTATAAAACATATGTAAAATATATGTATATAAAAACACAAAACACATGGCCTGACGATTGTGTTTAGCATGAAACTGTCACTTCTGGATGTTTACTTCAGTGTCCACACACGCATACACACACACGAGTGTGTCTTTGCGCACGTCAATGAGTGTATAAATGTGTATATATGTCTGCGTCTGTCATGACGACAAATTTTCCTACCACTTCCACAAAAATGCACCAATATACGCAGCCCTACATATAGTCAATTTTCTAAAAAAATATTCAGTTTGTCTGACGATCGCAAGAGCGTGAAAGCCGGGGTCAAAAACTCACACCTATCTATATGAATATGTCAGTTCTATCACTGATATTGAGCTCTTTCAAATAAGTACTGCGCATATATAATATATAAATAATATATATAACAAATTGTATGTATATATTGATATTTATAATTATTTACATACCTTTTTCACACACACACGTATATATATATATATATATATATATATATATATATATATATACTTTTGTTTTTATTTATCGTCTAATAAAATACCTAACTGTCCCTGAAGGTAGTGAGTTACTGGATGGGGTGTTGTAAAGGCGTATATAGAAGAAAAAGTGACCAAACATCACTTATTGTGAGAATATGTATAACAAAGAGAGAAAGGGAAGTCAGTTTCACGCTTTAATACAGAAATTTAATCAGGCACACACACACACACACACACACACACACACACACACACATATATATATATATATATATATATATATTTATTTATATTTTAAATGAATACTTATATCTGAGTAGATTCTCTGTTTTTTTGTTAGAAGGGATAACAAAATTTAAATAATTAAAAATTACTTTGATCTTCACTTTTAATAATACTATAAACATTCTGATGGAAAAAGTTCGTTTTTATTAAGATTGGAGCCTTTTTTATTCATACTATGATGTTTTTTAGCAATTTAGTGGAGGTACCTACTTCTAACATGTTCGAAATTTTGACAGAAAATCGTTTTGATTTGAGTTAGCTGGTAACCAAAACGTTACAATTGTTTTCAATGGAAAACGTAATGATTGCATCACTTACATTTGTTCCGGTGACAAACGCATTAATGTTGAAATTCTCGCAAAAATCAAATAATTTCAGTAGTCATTCAAATGAATGAAATTATTTTTGAAATTATTATTTTTAAAAATGTTGGTAAAATAATTTATTACATCTATTTAAATTTGTACTCTGTATCCGAAAATCTGCTTCGAATAGTAAAATAAAAAATGCAATAAAAAACTGATATTATTAAATTTGATAAGTTTTTAATTGCTTAAATAAATAATAAAAATTAAGAACATTATATTATGAAGAAAAAAAAATTGATTATTAAGGAAATTTTAAAAGAATTGTTTTCATTTTTTATTATATTGATTTATAAACTTTCAGAAATATTTTAAAAATACTTCAAAGATTTGTTGCGGTTAGATTTTTAAGTTAATTGCAGATTATATTCCCTATCTAAAATTGAAAAGCTTAATACAAATCGTTTGAACTTAAAATGTTTAAAATAATTTGTATGTATATGTGTGTGTGTGTGTGTGTGTGTGTGTGTGTGTGTGTGTGTGTGTATTTGAAAACATTTTATGTTAATTTCTATGTGCAATACGCAAAAAACTTTGTATAATTTTGTCACTTGTGAACGCCATACAATTTTATCTTTTCTCTCATCAACAATCTGTCAACAGGTTTGATATACGGCGGACACGTCAACAAGTTCAAATCTGTGATTAAGAAATAGTTTTATTCTAAATTTCACGCTATAAATAAGTAATATTTGTGTAAATCAAATTATTTTTATATAAAATTTGCTAATTTTCCAAAAATAATGTGTCACAAATGTATATTTTATTTTTGCAAGATTTTTAAAACCGAGAACTAACTTTTGTTTACAAATGTGTCGATCGCTCAAAATGGCGGCAAAATCAACAAATTTAAAACAGAATCTCAAATTTCTATATTCCAATCAATATAATTTCTGTTTGAAATAAACCAGAGTATTTCGCTTACTGGAAATAGCAAATGTAATCATTAAGCTTTCAATTAAACTTAAAATAAAAGTTTTTAAAAAAAATTTCATTTTTAAAAATTCAGTTTAAAAGTTAGATGTTAAAAATGAGTGAAGCTACCTAATTAAAAATAACGTTTAATGAAATATTTTTAAAAATATGTGAGAATTAATCCATTTTAAAACGAATTTCGCAAAAATTTCGTATATAATTAAGTATATATATATGTGTGTGTGTGTGTGTGTGTGTGTGTGTGTGTGTGTGTGTGTGTGTGTGTGTGTGTGTGTGTGTGATAATACTAGTTTGAGTAACGCTTACAATCAAGGAATGATATTTCAAATTTTTAACTTCTTTCTTTCATTCGAGTGAACGGACGCCCAAACCCAAACTTTCTGAAAGTTTGCAGGTCACGAAACTTAATAATCACTTTACAGATAACCAAATGCAATAGAAAGTTATTGAATACAATAAGAATTGACTGACTTTCAGAAACGATTAAATAAACTTATATTAATTTTCTTGTTTGGGAATTCATGAAACATTTCATTAATGCAGTTTTATATATGATAGGGTGTTGAAAGTTTCTCCAAACGACACTCTTCGTAAAATCTCACCCAATGACACCAAAACCACATTTGAAAAAGACTGTCTAGTTCGACATAGCACGATTATAACCTTCAGTGCGAAACCTACTCCACAACAATGAAGCAATTCACTCCGCTAGAAATTTTAAAATGGCATGCTATAATGCTTGGATGCTCTAATACTAACATTTTCAAGTGTTTGGCTGTAAATCTGACTAAAGTGCAGTGGGTTCTGAAAGAGTTGAATTACTCTGATCATTCTGAAAAGAAAATAACTCCTGAACTTGTTGAGGAGGGCATCAGTCTCAACATGGAAACCTATATCAAACACCTTGAGAAGGAAGTGTTGTTTTTGGTCAAGAGGGTGGCTGCTGGAAGACCCTATGTCTGCCAACAGGACTCACAAGTAGAAAAATCAAGACATGGCTGTCATACAATTTCGGCTTCACCCCTTATCACCCCTTACGTCTGGCCACTTAACTCTCCAGACTGCAATACTCTTGATTATTATGTGTAGGGCACAGTTAATCACCTTGTAACACCAAAGATGAACTGGAGGCGAGAATTATGGCAGAATTTACCAACTTAAACAAGAAGAGCGTCCAGAAGAGTAACATGAGATTTCGTAGTCATCTGGAGGTCATGGATAAAGCCAATAGCGATTTTATTGAATGAATTTACTCTTTAGTATTTGAAGATATTTTTGAATAATTTTGATATATATATATATCTGTTAAAATTAGAGGTCAGTGTTATTCTCATTTTTGCGTAATTCAGACGATCATTTATCCATAGCACTCTCTTTCTTTCTTTCTTTCTTTCTCTCTCTCTCTCTCTCTCTCTATATATATATATATATATATATATAGGGAGTGTCGTCTATGCATGTCAAAATGGTTTTGTGTGAAACAAAACCGAGCCCACCCCATTTGGAAGAATCCGGAAGTTGATCAAAAGATAAAAGAGTTCCGTTTGGCATTGAGCAGGAGAGACAAATCTGATGTCGTTATGGGTGTGTACAGTTGTAGTAGGAGAACAGAAATGATATCTTTGTTGCCTTTGGGAGTAAGAAAATGCAGCTTTCCTGGACTTTCTCAAAAGAAGTGCAAAAATCACGCGTATTTATACGTTTGTGAAAAATAGAAGTGAATCAACTTTTAGATTTTTTTCTTTTCCTGATTGGCTAATAAATAATAGATTGTATTTATTCTGTTTTCGCAGACGTCAGCACATGGTAAAATTTAGTTAAGCAACTGTCTTATGAAAGGAGCTTTTTTATTTGTGGATATATAAAAGTATATGCTTTTTTATTGGCTTATAAAAAAATATAAGTGTGTATAAGCTTCAGTTTACTGTGCAATCAAATCTTACAAAATCCAATAATCATTCCACCCCAAGCAAGGTGAAACCGCTACTAGTGCGCATGGGGTTACAATTAAAAGACTAGAAATAATTGTATATATATATATATTAAATATTTCTCGTTGAATAATTACAGATTTTTGGATCGTATGCATTCTTCAAATGTTTCTGCCGTCTAAATCTATTTTTCTTCTTTTTGGAAAAACTATAGACATCCATTGAGAAAAGGTGAGAATGTTGTTTGTGGATAAATTCTATATCTAAATTCCGTTAATTTCTGAAAAGTGATTAATGAGGCGTGAAGTCGAGCGTTATTTATAATAACCGGTCCGTAACTGCTAACCAATATTCGTTTAGTAGATCTTCATTTTCCATGCATAGCATCGATTGCTTAACAAAACAACAGGAATCTGCTGTGATCGATCTTTCTCATGATAAAAGAGAATAGTTTATAAGCTCATTTGCTAACCCCTATGTAAACATATGGTCTTGTTCGGGGGGCAGTACTCTATGTAAGTAGTCTGGGCGAATCATCGTATTCCAGTTATTGTTAAAATTTTATCGTAATATATTGAAAAGATTTCATATTTTCAGCACAAATAATAACACATTTCCAAACTTAATGTTGAAAGGAATATTAATAAACACGTTTTAAAAGAACGGTATTTCTGATTTGCTGTCATTTCATGGGAAATCTTATAACAATCATGATAATACATTATATATAAATAAATATATATGAGTACATGTGCGTGTACGTGTGTGTCCTTTGTTGGGTGTTCACGTTGTGAAGCATTTTTTGCTCTGTCTAGATCGTTTAAGCATTGAGCACTTTAACATGCTGCCTAGGTAGGTGATTGTCTTTTTTATCTTGTTGAACAAATGACAATACATAAAACTCAAAATACGTGGCACAAAATGAATGAAATAATGAAGACTGAAGAAAATATTTCAAAAGTGTTTGACGAACCAATTATAAAAACTGAATTACATGTATAAGTGAAATATTTAAAAACATTATTTTTGTGTTCAAGACTCGGTGAATTATAACTTTACGTAGAATCGCATGCGAAACCCATAATACTTTATGAAAAAAGCGATACTCCACATAATTAGTAAATGCAGGAAAATGAGTGCAAAAAATAATAAGAAAAATAAATACAGCAGAGTAATAAAAAGAGCAAGAAGTTGGCAAATACCAGGACCTTGCTCGAGAGCTGAGAAATGCATAAAATATGAAAATATGAGTTAATTTCAATTTAGTAGCAGTACTTGACAAAACTGGAAATAAGATTGGATGAATTGAAAATCAGAGGAAGGCTGAGATTATACAAACGATTTCGTCGCTGAGATCTGCGAGGATACTGAGAAGAGTACTAGGTCTTCGAGGAGGGTTTCTGTGACATAATGATCAAAGATTACCAGAAAACAGCTGCTCTTACATTGTAGAAACTTCAATACGGAAGTCAGTATATGTTTAAGCTTGTCTATCTTTTGGCTTTGATAATATGGTCACCAGGAAAAACCACATCAATGGATCAGCATTTTCTTGTTTCTTTATCAAAGACGGTGATATCAGGTGATTTCATATTTGTTGCAGGTTCCATGTTTGTAACCGGGTGTTGGTTGTGTTTATACCAATTTGTTGCAGTTTTTTTTCCTGTAAAAGTGGCAAATTCTCCAGTATAAATATTGGCCCACTATGTCATGACAGAGTTTTATATTGGATGGATTCCAATGACGTGTGACTTGATACAAGATTGTAAATTGTTTCTATCTATTCGTCATTTAATTTTTCAGTATGTTAGATTAGTAATTTCTAGTTAGCAAGTATTAGTTCTTTGCAGTAAGTATAGAGACTTCAATTTCAGCTTTTAATCCTACACTACGCAACCACTGATGAGCATGGGTTTGTCTACATCAGCTTGTTTGTCACGGGTAAAATATTGATCAGAAAGTCGTTTTTGCATTTGGTTCGTTGCATTTGCTGTTGCCTTTTTTTAGGTCCTTTGTCGCTGCAGTAGTTGTAGCATAGTTTATTTGCTCTTCTTCATCAACTTGAAATTATTTTTTGAATTTTTCGGCTTCCTTTATCGCTGAATAATGTTTCATATTACTTTCATGTTTTTTAACACAAATCATCATCCAGTCATTACCCAGTGAGGAGCGTTCTCGTTCTGACATTAATTCGCTTAATATTAGTTATGATCCAATTAAAGATATTGAAACTGTATTGCATCACAGGGATAAACCAAGAGATTCTGTTCTGTGAATGCAACTCGGTATTTCACACCAGATGCTCACGCAGGTAGCATTCCTTTCTTACTTTCTCCTTCATCTATCCATCTTTTTTGCTGAATCCTAGATATTTATAGGCTTCTTCTTGTTCCACTTGCCTAATTTTTGTGAAAAAATCGAGATCTACGGAGTGTTTTTTTGTTTGTTTGTTTTTTTTTGCGTAATTCTCTCTTTCTTGAATGTAACTTTTGCACATAATCTGAAGTCCATATTGATCTCATCACTGAAATATTTTACAACAATCGGGAAACCTTTTAACTCATTGTCATCTTTGACAAAGTAATTATTTGTATTATTATTATTACTATTATTATTATTGCTTGTCGTTTGTGCGTATTATTGGTTGTTACTAACTTATTTGATATTATGCTTCTTCCTGCATCCTAATATAACTAGTAATTTTGCTCAATCAAACAGGCCTTCTTCAAAACATAAAATCTCACTGATAAATCCCATGCTTTCGACTCATGAGCAACATTCATTGACACTGTTCTTCGTTCTTCGGTTACAATAGCTGCAGTAACCGTCAGGCCAATTCCGTAACCTTCTGATTGCATACTTTAAGTCTGTAGAGTTCTCAATTTTATGCTCTCTGCTTTCTTGACTATTCTGGTATCAAACAGACATGCAACGGCAATATTCTTCATCGAGAAAACTATATATCCGGACACGAATATTCATTGACTTACAATTTACAGGAACTATAAAAGCTTTACTTTTTCATTGCCGATAAACGTTTCCGGTTCATGATTATACTATTTATCTGCACACACAAATCCAAATTTTAACAAAGTTTCTAATGTAAAAACGTAGTTCTTGCTCTAAATTATATAAGCCGTTTTTTCTTTCTCCACTTCATCTTCTTCTTTATTATTAACGCAGATAGTACTTTTATTTTGAAGAATGTTTGTTATGCTATTATAATGAATGGTGCTATGTAAAAAGTGCAAATGTTGTTGAAAGTACGGCCAGTATATTGTAGCCATGTGTGTTTAGATGTGATCGAATTGAACTCTGCTCTGAGGGTTCAATTCGATTTGATTTAATTCCTTAGTTTTTATTGTTTTCCATCATAAAGGCTGCCATGATTTTTAAACGCATTTTACAGTTTGTGGTACGTATGAAAGTTTTGTTCTTCAAATACAATTCCATTTAATTTTTCATGAGTATAAGACCTAGTGAATAAAATCGTTGACTGAATCTAGTGACTCGACCCAAAGTTGTGAATTGAATACCTGACTACAGTAGAGGTGAACAATAATTTGGGGAGTTGAGTTAAAAGGGAGATAAATGATACTGATATATTTCGAAGGAGCATGGCTCATGGAGTTAGAAAAATATTACCCTTGTGAATGAAATAAAGAGTTTGATTTGAAATTTCAAACACCTGAAGAAGGGCGGAGCGTACAACGGTTGTAACATCGTGAATATGACAACAAAGATGAGGACAACAGTCCGAATAATATAAATAGTTCTTTTGTCATATTGCAGGAAAGGAGGATTAATATCTGTTAAATGGCTCACTAGGTTTTACCATCAGGAGAAAGAATGTCTTTTTTTTACGACGCCAGTTGGTTAACATAACTTCTAGATCGATTCAATTCTCTCTCTCTCTCTCTCTCACACACACACACACACACACACACACACACACACACGCATGCATGCATATATATATATAATAGCAAAGAATAATTGGATTTTCGATGACATACTAAAAACTATGACAAACAAAAAAACAAAAAAAAAAAACAACCGGTTTCGCCCAGAGCTTATCAAGTTTTTTAATTTCTGGGATTTTCTAAATCGTGATTAAAAGATGAAATGAGAAGTGAAGGAAAAAATTCAAAGAAAATTAGAGCCCAATCACACTCAGACCCAAAAGGCATTCTCTCTGCTTACAGAGAAAAGGCCTTCGGGGTATGATGTATATGGACCCTAGCATCTTTAGATGAAAGAGTGAGTGGGACCGTGATAAAATTGTAAAGTTCTCGCCACTCAATCCAACCACACAATTCCTGCTAACTATTACATGCTGTGCTATTGAAAACCCGGAAGTATTCACAAGTTGGCTACTACTGGCAGCTGAGTCCAAAATTCTGGGATATAAATGCTGTTTAACTCTTTGATCCAAACGCTGAGATATTCTACCTATGTAATCGCATCCGCAACTACACTGAAATTTGTAAATAACAGAACTAATATCAAGTGGAGGCAAAACATCGTTACGAATGGAGGAAAGAATTTGCCGTGTAAAAACTATTACACGAACATTGGCAGAAAAATTTCACTTGCCAACAAACTGAGAAATTCGCCTAGCTAAAACCTCACTGTCTGTTCCAATGTAAGGTAGTTGTAAATAAATTGGACATTTTTTACCTACTTGTGACTTAACTTTATAAAAATTATCGATGACATGAGACTAACGGAATCCAAAATGTCCAAATGATATCCATTTTTGGAAAGTGTCATCTTAATGAAGTCCATTTCAGCGTGAAGAAAGGAACTGGAACAGATTTTCAAAGCCCTATGTAAAAGTTTTAGTTAAATTAACTTTACGTTGGTGTGGGCAAAATGAATCCCAACGTATATATAATCCAATTCTCATTTTATCTTTTAATCACGATTTAGAAAATCCCAGAAAATCTTCTAACCTGATCAAGCATAGAGATGAATACAATATGAGAAAAAAATAACTAAATATATCAAACTCTTATATTACAACAAGATGCATGATAACTACAAACAGGATAAATAAATCACAAAAGTCTCATTCGTGCTAATATATTTCCCATGGATTCTAATAAAAAATTAAAATTAATAATATATTATGAAACCTACAATACTACTAATTTAATTATCTGTAATAACACCTCCCAACCAACTGATGTATTACGTAGATCCAATATTATATATCAATTCATATGTCCCTTGGGAGAATGTATCTCCGATAAAAAAACAAATATTTATGTTGGATTTACAAGAACTACATTAACAAGACATCTTACATTACAAATGTCTGACCTATTTTGAGATATCCAAAACAACATGCCTGTCTATATTCACAGTATAAAAAAACGATCGAAACATAACGACCCTACACCAAAAAACAGCAAATACAAACTATAGATTTATTGCAAAAACTTTAGTCGTAAATTGATAGAATCAACTAAGAATACTGTTGTAATTTTTTAAAGTGTTTATAAAAAGAACAGTCCCTTCATGAATTAAAACGTGCATGACCATAACATTACAATATGAAAACATTCCATAGTGGATATTTTTCACGTTCTAATGAACGCTAAACGATCTGTCAACTGTTACATTTGAAGAAAAAAAGAAAAATTTACAGTATTTTTTAGTAATACAGTAAACTTACACTCCTGAAGATGAACTCAGAACGAGATTAAAAGTACTTGGAATCACTGAGAAACTGATAATAAAATTAATTGTCAAAGTTACAGCGCATTTATTACATCTTTCAATTCTAATACGCGAAAGATTATCTGTGGGTACGAACGGATTTTAATTAAAACTAAGCGGACACATCCCTAAATGAGAATGTGCTGCCTAAATACACACACACACACACACACACATATATATATATATGTGTGTTTGTATATATATATATATATATATATATATATATATATATATATATATATATTGACCATACCCTCATCTATATATGCAGGTGTATCCCAAAAGTTAAAAATAAAATTTTTTTTCTGCATAAGTTTCTAAACCGATTATTCACTTCCGTACGTTAAATAAAATCATTTAAATGACAATTTTATAACCCGGGAGACGCGTAGTAAATAAAAAGTTATCTAATGTTAGAACGCAACACTGATCCTTTTTCAATTCTTGTGATTTAATGAAATGGTAACGAATGGGTTTAAATTCGAAATTAATTCTAAGGCCGAATGAACTTAAGTCCGATGTATGGCTTCTTACTTTAGTACAAGAGTGTTCGAAATTTCCATAGGACATGAGAACATTTTGAACGTGGTTTCTTCTTCTTTCTTTCTTTCTTTCTTTCTTTCTTTCTTTCTTTCTTTCTTTAACGCTTTAAGTTTTATTTTATTTCTTTCTGATCATTTTATTTTTTCTTCTTTAACATTGGTTTTTCTTCTTTTTTTTTTCCTGTCCGATGTTCTGTTCACACACATTCTTTTATTTCTATTCTTTATCGACATTTTCATTCTTTCTTTCTTTCTTTTCTTTGCTTTTCTTTTTTATTTTCTTGAATCCCTAACCCCATTTTTCTTTTTTTGGATAAAAGGTAACTATTTTTTAACGCTAGTCTTCTAATAACTCATTAACTACTACCACAGGTGACAGGGTAGGAGCGTTGTTCATCGTCCTGTCGATCAGGCAGGTCTGTATAGAATAAAATCTGTTATGTATTAACGAACAGAATGCAAGAATAAAGGGCCAACAAAGGTGAGAAGCATCGAAGCCGATATGCCCAAATTTTGATTTAAGAATATGAAAGATATTTCCGGCGGGCTGTTCAGCCAATCAAACTAAACAAACAAAACCCACCCAGAACTTTACCAAACTTCTCGTTTGCTGGAATACAAAAGCTCAACAAAAATCTCTATAACCGTCGACTGTCCAAGTCTAAATTACGTTTATTACGGATAATTTCTTGGTAATTTATTTAACGGCATTTTCAGTTGATATAAACACATATTTTAAAGATAAGGTCACAATGAAGTAGGGGAAAGAAAGGGTGCAAAAAGAGAGTGAGGAGTATTTTTTGAGAAAGAGTGCAGAGAATGTACAGGAAAGAAAGAAAATTAAACGAAGAAGAAAAAGAAGAAGCTTATTGATTAATTTTTCACCTGACCTTTACGTAAATTTGTATCAAAGGCCTAAAGAATCTCCGTTAAGAGGGAAGAGAAAGAAAAGAGAGAAAAAAGAGGGTGCAGAAATATAAAGACTGGAATGAAAAAAAAGGATAAAATTATACTAAAAAGAATAAGATGTAAGAGGAGAAAAAAAAGAAGAAGATGTAGAAATCATAGGAGTTGAATAACAAAAAGAATGAAGACGAGAAAGAAGAGAATGAAGAGAACGGAAAAAAGAATGAAAGTACAAGAATGAAAGTCCATAAAAGCTAATGAAGGGGGAAGATTGCATAAATGAAGAAGAGGAAGAGTAAGAGTTCAATGAAAGAAAAAAGGAAGAAGAAGGTTTGTTGAAGTTTGAGAGATTCAGCAAGTCTGTCCGCTCGTTACAGCTGACCTGACAGAGTGAACACTATCATAAGTCATCGCTGACGGGGGCTTGACATCTTCAGCGTGACTCAAGCGTTTGGTGTTGGACGTCAGCGACCCAGCCCATCTGTTTGTCTTTCCGTCCGTACGTACCTATGTATGTATGTCACCGCCTGAGCCCATTAACCATAATCCGTAAAATTCATCCAGACTCCAACCCGGTCCAAGCCGCAATTCACGACTTGCAAACATCATCATCAACAGCATCAAGGTTAATGACAAGGAGAACAACAAATCTAATGAGGTTGATAGAGGTGACCTTGTCCCATTTCGTACCTTACTCTACCCAGATGGAAACGTCTGCTACGTCACGCTCAAAACAAAAAAAAAGGTGCTCTTCCTTTTGGTTGGAACTTTTAAATGTGAAACCAGATTTTGATTAGCTACCCCTAATTCAGCTTCACTTTTAAGTTGAATACTGTCGGCGTCACGCCACACTACGAAAAAATAAAAAAAACGAAAGACCAAAGCTTTGTGGTGACAGTGTGATCATTTGGTGATAGTTTATTTTTATAAAGCCGATACTACGAAAAGTTTATTTTTTATTTCAGTCGCAGTCATCAATAAAAAAAGAACATTTTAATGATATACATGAATATTAATTACTATTAAAAATAATATTAATAAATAATAATAATACATTTCAATATTTAGAATTATTAGATCAGCTGAGTTTACATTGGATTTGTGCGGCACTTAGTGCCGATCAAACTTACGGTTGATCTTGTTTATTTACTTCTAGTACTCTACATCAAGACACCATCAATGAGTGTTTTTTTATGCCTATCCTTTCAGGGTGTAGGAGAAAATAGCTCACCATATATTATTTTCCGTTAGTATTTGTCTTCTCATGATTTTGAAACCTTAACGAATTGACTTTGAATGTATTCCTTTCTGTAAACTGGCTGCCACTCAAGGCTAGTGCCTCTAATCTACGCTATTTAACCTATATCTGGCGAGAAAAGAAATAAATTCGTATATTTTCCAAGAGCGTTATTGCGACTAAGATTACGTAAGGATTTGAGCCTGACACACTGATTTAACTTGTTGCAAAGATCACGATTTCCTACCCGAACATTTCTAACTATTCACTTTGTAATTATTAATCATAATAATTATGGTGAGAATCAGAGTTCATCTTGTACAAATTTAACATTCGTCCGTGAACTGAATACATCTGCCATATCTGGTCTAGTGCTCTTGCTAATCATCTTGAGGTCCTTGACAAAATTCAAAGAAAGATCTGTAATGTAATTGTTTCTAACTTAGCATCTAGACTTCTGTCGCTTTCTCACGGACGTGATGTGGCTTCCCTTTGTCTTTTCTACAAGTATTTTCATGGAAACTGTTGTTCTCTCTATAAGCAGGATCATATGTACACTCAAGCGAGTCCATTATTATGTACAAAGAGGCGATCCCACAACACCAATTATTTTATGTTGTTGGTTGAAGAGTTTCAAACCCAATTCAGATTTTTATTTCAGTAATGACAGAGACAATAATTAATTGACTGTCTTTAATTGCACACCTATAATTTGTCGTATATATATATATATATATATATATATATATATATATATATATATATATTCACTTACTCACTTATTCACAGATAACCTTGGAAGAGGTATGAATCAATACCCTCTTATGAAATGAAAATATAAGGAAAAGCGATACGTAAAATAAAAGATATTTCTTAAATTTCTTATTTTAGTTTTAATTTCAAGCTAATAGATTAAATTTAACATTTTCAATAAGCAAAATACTTTGAATACAGACTGAACGTAAATTGATTGGAATGCGTTTTTTATTTTAATATCAGTAAAAAAACGTTGAAATCAGCAATATTGACAAACCTTCAAACACAACATAATTCTCTTTATCAAGAAATCTTTCAAAAATAAAACATACTTTATTTGAGGAAGATTAGCTGATATTAAGTTTATTTAATCTGAATTAAAACTCTATCAACGTACATCAGTACACCATCACATATTAAAAATGCGTTACTTTCATTTATCTTTCTACTTTTGATTTTACATGTAATTTGTTTCTTCATTTTAAATATTAAGTCGTTGTTCCGCGACTTAAATCTTATTTCGTCAAGAGTTATAGGCAACTCTCTGATGGTATTATGTGTAGGAACACCCTTTTTTAACCATATATAGACACTAACGAACGATGGTCAGTTTGTAAGAGAAATTCTCGTCCATGTAGAAATTTTTGGAATTTTTCATGGCAAAACCTTCAGCCAAGATTTTGTTCTCGATCTGGCTGTAGTTTTTCTCAGGAGCTATTGACGACCTCGAAGCATGCGCTCTTGGCTTAGTTATTCCATCATCATATTTATGTAATATTACTGCTCCAATTCCCGAATCACTTGCATCTAATGCAACGACAATGTTTAATTTAGGATCTAAATGTGTTAGTAATAGAACACATATTAGGATATTTTTATCTTTTCAAACGTACTTTGTCTCCATCCAAATTCATTTAGTGTCTTTCTTTAACAAGGCATTTAAAGGTGCTGTTAACTCATGCATATTTTATATATACACATGGTAGTAGTTTGCAAAGCCTAAAAATGCTTACAATTTCATTTAATTGGTCGAGACGGACATGTCTTTAATTGCGCTTGATCGGGCATGACCTAGTCGCTGACTCTTTTTGTTAATAGTTTGTCCCAGATATTTTATTCTGGACATTAATAGCTCATATTATGTTTCATTAATTTTGAACACTTATTCTTTGATCCTTTTGAATACTATTTTTACGTCTTCCGCAAGTTGGTGTCTGATTTCGCTTTTAATTAGTATATCATCCAGATATTCTAGTGACTAATGTAATCCATCGAGCATTGTATCCATAATTTTTGAAAAAATGCTCGGAACTTAAGTCACTGATGCCTCCTCAACAGGTGTTTACTCGTGCAACCAGACTGGCAACTGGGTCCCACCCATTCACAGTCAGGTTAGCCAAATGCAGACGACAATTCTACTCCTGCAGCTTCCTCTCTCGAACTTCCCGCCTGTGGAACTCGCTCCCGTATTCTTGCTTTCCTGACGGCTACAACCTCCAGAAATTTAAATGCAAAGTCAATACTCATCTACTAACCACTGGACTCTAGCTCTCTCCCCTCCCCTGTATAACCTTCCCTTTCTCTCCACCTATGTATCTGTCATCGCACCTGCTTTCTCAGCTTTCTGTTGTTCCTTTCTAACTAGTTTGTACTCCTCACTCTTTTCTAATTAATCTTTTTACATTTACGTAATCCCCTTCACATCAGTGGCGTTTCCGCCTTGCTCGGGGTGAAATGATTAAAAAAAAAAAAAAGTTACCTTTATCCCCAAAGAAAGTCGGTTGAATTTATATAGACCTTTAGGAATATTGATAGAAATTTTAAACACTCTTGTTCTACCGGTATTTGTCGGTAAACAGCCGACAATTCTAACTTAGAAAAACATTTTCCTCCATATAGTTTGGTGAAAATTTCTTCCGGACTTGGTAATGGTTAATTATAATTTTGTAAGTTTTCATTAACACCCGTTGAGAAATCAGCTCATACGCAGATTTTATTATTCTTTTTCTTCACGTAAACAGTCGGTGATGCCCATTTAGAGTAATCTACATTCGAAATGAATCCTAATTCTTCTAGTCTTTCCAATTCCTTATTGATTGGATATAACGCCGCAAAAGTAGACCCCCTTTCAGTCTGAATATTGGCGTTACATTTTCTTTAACTCTAAAATTTACTTTTGTGCATGTGCAAAGTCCTTCTGAAAAAATTTCTGGAAACTTTCTTTTTAATTCAGTTCTAAATTTTTCCGTTGCTGTAATAATTCTTGTGGTGAAAATATTTACTTGGTTGCAGAACGTATTGATTGGCAGGTCTCAAAGATTAAATGAGCCTATATCTGTTAAATTTCTTGTATTTTTTAACACGAATAACACTGCTTTTTTGGTATTTCCGACAAAAGAAATATTACCGAGAACTCACTTAAAAAATTTAACTTCTTCAATGAAATACCACGAGCAAATTTTCTTCAAGTCAATAAACTAAGTCTACCCAGTTTTCTCCAAGTCGTTTCATTAATTATAGTAATATCGGACCCAGTATCCAATTATAATTTTATTTTTATATTGTTAATCGTGACAAAAAAATTATCTTTTGAGATACTTTTTTCCGATTGTCGACTTTACCCAGTGTATTTACTTTGTTGACATATTTTTTGTTTCTCTTCCATTTTTTTTTATTTACAAAAAATACTCTTATGTTCTAATCTTTCGCATTGACGGCATTTTTTTCTAAAGAAACAATCACTTTTAAAATGCTTACCACCACAACCGTGGCAAGTATTAGATATTTTACTGTATTTTTTTACTATTTCGCTAGGTGTTGAAAAACGTCTATTTTTTTTTTCTTAGACGGTCGGACACTATGTATTGGTAAAATACCTCTCTCCTCAATCCTTGAAGTATCAAATTTGAAATTCCCCATACGCTGACACTCTTCAGCTATTTTTAAAGAGTTAATTTTGAATACGTTTCTAGTTTAGTCAGAATCCTAGATCTTATTCCTGCGCCCTTATTTGAAATTAAGCACTGAACGAGTATCAGATATTTAAATGAGTCGGAAGGTAACTCATTCAACTTAACTTCTGACATGCTCGATTGACAACTCCTGCGTAGGTAACAAAATCGTCATCGTTAACTACGTTTAGACAATTCCACCGTGCATTAAATAATGAAGTTCTATCTCCGAAAATTTTTTATAATATCTCTACAGTTTCTTTGAAATTTATTTCGCTTGGCTGTTTCGACAAAATAAAATTTATGTATTTTTCATGTTCAGCAGGGGAACATTTTCTCATTAATAGTCGAACTTTTTTTTTTCATCGTCATTCCCATGCAAACAGTTCTTTTTGAAGATCCCTTCGTATAATCTATAATACGTCTGAAGAGTTATTCCTTCGTCCAGATTGTATACGAACTCGCTGGTGGAATTCGAAATAGCGTCTGGAATGACGGGGTTGGTCAGACATTTTTCCCTCTGCCGTTTTCTTAAACAATAATTCGAAATACATTTGTTGTTGTTTTTGTAACTGAAATTGCAATTTATGTTGATCTTTTTGTTGTTGTAGCTGTAGTTATTACTGTTGCTTTTGCTGTTCATGTTGGTCTTTTTGTTGTTGTAGCTGCATTTCTTGTTAAAATTCAAAACGCCACTTTTATAACGTTGAAGGGAAATCTTAGTAACTCGCTATTAGCGAGTTATAATATTTCAATATCTTCGCGTAAAGTCAACGTACTAAACGAATCCTTCGAATAATGCACAACAATAATTCGGAAATAATTCTTTCGAGTAATTCACACAGAAACAATCTCTTCAATGACGCACAACACCGGAAACATGAAAACACAGAATATTCTTAAACTTTTCTCTGAGTGTTTTATATACTAAATATTTATGATCACGTGATCTCTATAGCACAATTCATTCAACGATTACGTTTCTTGCCTGGAGATCCATGTTCGACCAGACGTGTCGGTATTGACACTTTCTTCCTACATAACACTTTTCCAGGTGTTTTTGGTTGAATTTTTCAAATTATGGCAGAAAGTGCGACACCGAAATCAAAAGGCGCATTCGGATAGCGAAAGTTGCTTTCCAAAAGTTAAGCAAAGTATTAAGAAACAGAAAGATTTCATAAGAAACAAATAAAAGAATGCTGAACTGTTACGCAACATGGTAGTGAATGATGGACAATCTCCTCACAGGTAAAGAAAAGACAAGAAGAAAAAGAAGCAACCGAAATTTAGTTCTACAGAAGGATACTGAGAATGCCAAGGAACGAACATGTAAGCAACGACGAAGTTTTAGTGAAAATGAAAACAAAGGGTACACATATTTAACATTAAAAATAGAGAGTTGAAATTTCTAGGATTCATAAATGAGAGAGCGGGCATCGAAAATTTGTTACTCACGGGATATATTCAATGCAAGAGGTATAGAGGAAAATAGCGGATAAACTACTTGTGTAAATGGATTGAAGTGGATGGTTTTGCTCAACTGTTATGTAATATCAAACTTCGTATATAGCAATAAAAGTCGGCAATATTCTTACAGATAAAGAGAAAACAAGAAGCAACAGAAATGTAATAAAGAGGGAGGATGGCGAGAATACCATGGTCAGAGTATATAAGCAATGAGCAAGTTTTAAGAAACATGGCGAACAAAAGAGACACTTATACATAATCATCAGAAAGAGTTTACATGATGAGAAAAGAAGGGAAAAAGAGGCACAGAGGAAAGCCGAGATCAATCTACCCTTTAACAGCTTGTGAAAAAGGGAAGGTGAGAGATAGTAAAAATACAAGTCTAACTCAGAAGCTAGGAAGGATAAGACATTATGGACGGCCGTTATCGTTCCCGACTTGAAGCGACGCAACACATAGAGGAAGGCTTCATTTCAAGCCTAAATTTATTTTCCTTCCTTCTTTTGAAGCAAAAGTCTTCGACATTTTCTTCGCGATTCATTTTTCTGTTCTTAATTACATTTTCATTTTCCCTTCTTTCCAAGTAAAGATTTTTTTTTCACCATCTTCCTTTCCCACTTCACTCCTTCTATCCACATCAAACGCCGAACATTTATTTTCTTTCTTTCCTTTTTTATTTTGCCCAAAACGTTAAATCATTCCATCATTTCTACCTTGTCTCTAAAAATGAAAATCCTAAAAAATCCTTTTTTCCTTCCTCCCTTTTTCCTTCCTTCCAATTATGAAAAACTTTTTTCATTCTCTCTAACCACATTCCTTTTGGATCTCATCCTTATTTCGTTACTTCCTTCATTTTAATATGAAGGGTTTTACAAAATATTTCCTTCCTTCCTTCCTTCCTTCCTTCCTTCAAAGACAACATCATTTTTTCTACTTTTTCTGTTTTCATTTCTTTTCTTTCTTTTTATTTAATTCATTCTTTCCTGAATAACTTCAGCCTGTTTTTTTACCTTCTTTTAAGATCTCTTTCTTTCTTTTATTTTTTCCTTCTTTCCTTTTGCAATTTCCTTTAATCCATTCCTTCCTTCCTTCCTTCCTTCCTTCCTTCCTGTCTTCTTTCATAATCTACAGCATTTTATTTTCTCAGCTTTCTTTTATTTATATTTTCTATGTTCCTTCCTTTTTCTTTCCTTCCTTCCCTCCTTCCTTGCTTTCTTCCTTCTTTCAAAATCTACATTTTATTTTCTCAGCTTTCTTTTATTTTTATTTTCTGTCTTCCTTCCTTTTTTCTTTCCTTCCTTCCTTCCTTGTTTCCTTCCTTCCTTTTTTCTTTCTTCCTTCCCATCTTCTTTCAAAATCTACAGCATTTTATTTTCTCAGCTTTTCTTTTATTTTTATTTTCTATCTTTCTTCCTTTTTTCTTTCCTTCCTTCCTTCCTTCCTTCCTTCCTTCTCATCTTCTTTCAACATCTACAGCATTTTATTTTCTCGGGTTACTTTTATTTTTATTTCCTTCCTTCCTTCCTTCCTTCCTTCCTTCCTTCCTTCCTTCCTTTCTTCCTTTCTTCTTTCAAAATCTACAGCATTTTATTTTCTCAGCTTTCTTTTATTTTTATTGTCTATCTGCCTTCCTTCTTTTTTCCTTCCTTCCTTCCTTCCTTCCTTCCTTCCTTCCTTCCTTCCTTCCTTCCTTCCTACAGCAAAATTCTTTTTCCTCCTCTCATCTATTTTCATTTATTTCCTTCTTACCGCTTTTAAAAATCTGCTGCATGTTCTTTTTACTCTTTTCTTCCGTTTTATTTATTTCCTTCCAATAAGAAAAAAAATCTATATCCTCTTTTCATACATTTTTTATTTCCTCCTTTCTTTTAACCAATTTTTCTTCTCATCATTTTTTCATTTTTTCCGTGCTCCCCCACCCCAATTACCTCCGTGCCTCCTTCCTTCAAAGTCTACAGTATTTTCTTTTTCGCCCGTTTTTCAGTTTTCATTTCCTTTCTTCCGATTTTCCTTCGTTACTTCTATTTGTGTAAACTTCTTCCGGTTGGATATCTTTCTTTCCTTCATTACTTCCTTCTTTTTAGCATTTAGTGACTAACAATTTTTTATTTTCTTCCTTTTAATTTCCTTCCTTTAAATGTTGCAGTACTTTCTCTCCTTCCTTCTGCTTTCTTTTCCATTTTTCCATCCTACTTTCCAGTTAAGAAAAAAAAATACCATTCTCTTTTCCTTTCTTCGTTTTAGCTCTCCTTCCTTCTTTCATTACTTCTTTCTTTTTAACATGAAGCGAGTATTTCTTTACTTTCCTTCCATTCTTCCTTTCTTCCTTCCTTCCTGTTAGAGTCTAGAGTATTTTATTTCCCCCACTTTCTTCCATTTTCATTTTCTTACTTATTTGCTGCCTTATTTTATAACAAATCTTTATTCTTTCTATTCCCTTCCTTCTATATGCGCAGTTTTCAGGATTCTCTTTTTCTTTCTTTTCTACTCTTTCTTCATTCATTCACTCCACACGCAAAAACTTTCATAATTTTTCACCTTTTTTCTTCCATCTTTCTATCTTCATGTCGAGCAACATTTTATTTTCCTTTTTGCTTTCTTTCCTTAAACGCCGGCCTACTATCAGTGTCAACTTCGCCAATATCTAAAACTTCCCATTCTTGATCTTATTAGCGAGCCATAGCCGCTCCTTCTATGCTTCAGATATATCGGCTAAGATAATCACCAAAACTCAGCCATTCCCACGCACACATCAGCCGGAGACCGATAATTAACTGCACTGGTCGAAACCGTGCTTTCCACTCAAAAGAACGATTCGAAGACAACGCCCCTTCTCGTCAAATACTTCGCCTACTTTCACCCCCGCAACTCTTTCTCTGGGCCTATCATTTCCATCCTCTTTTTTTTTCTTCATCCTTATTTGATAATTCCATGCAGAAAATATAAGTTTCTTCTGTTTTATTCTTAAAAACAGTCTTATGGCAATTTTTTTTTCTAATATAGATCAAATTCGGTTTAATTATTTGCCTTTGTTTTAAACTCTACAAGTGTTTCTCATTATTTCTCATCCTTTCTTTGCATCACTTTTCTACATTTTATTGTTTTATATCTCTCTTTCTCTACAGCTCTTTATCTTTTTAATCTTCAATTTTTATTTACTAGTTTCCATCCGTAATTATTTCAATCTCTTACTCTCACAATAACTCACGTCTATCTTTCTTTTCTTTCTTCCAGTTCCTCTTATTGTCTTTCTTTATCGCATCATCTGAAATTTTCCAGCTTTGTCCACGCGCATTCCTTCTACCTCTTTTAACTAGCGCCTATCTTTCTTTCTTTGCATTTCTCTCTCTCTCTCTCTCTCTCTCTCTCTCTCTCTTTATCTATCTATCTATCTATCTATCTATCTATCTCAGGCGCATTCTTCGACTTGAACACCCCTCCTTTTTCCATTTTCTAACTGCCCAACCTTTTCACTTCTCTTTCTAATTAGTATGCGCACCGGTCGAAAACTATTCATTTTGATGCGATCAGGTAAAGATTGGCTGCTCGATCTTTTCGCCGTTTCGCTCTACACCTTCAGCCCCGATAGCATCTTCAATTACAATCTCTTGCCACACTGATCGCTTTTGACGATCGCCTTATCGGGATTGACAAGCGCCTTGGTTCGGCCAATCGCCGCAGACGGGCGAGAGTTGGTCAGCAGCGGCGGCCGACCACATTGAGACCGACTCTCGTTAAATACATAATCGTTGGATAGTGGAGGGCAGATGGGCGCTGATGACACCAGTACCAGATACATGGCTGGGAGGAGGGGCAATGAAGAGAAGAAGAAAAAGAAGCTAAAGGATGAGGTGGGAAAGCATTGATAAATCTAACTACTACTTATATAATTTCTCTCTCTCTCTCTCTCTATATATATATATATATATATATATATATATATATTAATTTAAACGTTATAAATCAGGGAACAGGATGATTCTCTCTGTATGTTTCGTTTCTAAGGGAAAGCAAACAGCTATCTAACATTAACAAATTAATCCTGCCCTGATTGGAATGTGTAAACTAGAGGTAATCAAAGAAGTGTCATAAGCATCATGCCAACATTCTACTTGAACTACGTGAAAATTAATTTACAAAAACAAAAGCTAGGCAGAGAATACATGGTTAACAATGATCTATGGTAGGAAGCTGGGGAGCGTCATTTTCATCCAAGACAGAGCACACAGACACTCTGATTCAAAGCTGAAGTTCCCAGCTACATGAGCATTTTTGGCACATAATCTACAGGAAACATAATTGATAAAAAATAAACTTCTAAATTTCCTGACGGATAAATACACTGACGTGCCAAAATTCATCACATGGCAGTACCTAATGGCAATGTCAGCTGAACTGTCATCATGCAAATGCCCAGACCTGTATCAGTTCAGCTCTGGCATCTAATGAATCAGTATAAACATCTACTGGCAATGCTGCTCGTTGCAAAGCAACGTGAAATATCGGAATGGCGCGTGGTAGTAGGTGCCAGACGAATGTGACATTATGGGAACACTTGTCATCTCTCGATCAATGCTGTCTTGTGTGACTGGTTAGAATTATCTGTGGTAACAGACAAGTGACAATGGAACATCCATATTTAATGATGAAGGTACCAGATAAATATCTAGCTGGTTGATTCAGAGTTTTTTTTTTGTTTTTTTTTTCTCAGCTTCCATTGAATATGGGTGCAGAAGTCCTACAAGGATAGTCCTGTTAACATTACAACATCGAAGATAGAATCTTACTTCTTCTTGTGACGTCGCTAATTGGAACCTGATGGACCGGCCACATGGTCTAATGAGTCATGTTTCCACTTGATTTAGACTGATGGTATGGCTCAGAGAAATAATTATGTAGCTCTATGCGGAATAGTTCGGTTTTGGGGATACTCAAAAATATGTCATTTACGAATAACAGGTATGTTTTAATGCTCCGAGAGTATTGTTACCGATTCATGGACTCCGTGTAGCCCAATGATTATTCTATCACTATTATTGGGACCAATATTGATACATCTGTTTGAGCAGTTTCTTAAAGATGTCAGACGAATGTTTTAGCCGCCAAATTTGCTCGATATTTGCCTAATTTAGAATTTATGAAACATGGTAGATGCATCCATTTGCACGAAAAATCCTACACCTAAAATTATGAGAGCTGTGGACAGTTGTCGAAACAGTTATTGCTAAATATTTATATTGAGATTATTCGACTAATAGTGAATTCAATTCCACGTCAAATGACGGTATTTCGCCTTTTTCAGAGCATCCTGCATCATACTCAGCACCTACTCAATGACATTTTAGTGCGTCACTGTATATATGGTAAAACAATCACATGATACCTTAGAAGGGGAATAAATTGATTACTTCTTTTCAGAAGTATCTGACAGGAGTGAGCGTCAATTTTTGACTATTCTTTTTGGCAAAACTCCCACAATTGCTTGATATTGCCAAGGTTTCTTCCATGTACTGCCTTTAACTTGAAGCATAGATTTTCTTTTGGGTTTAGATGAAAACTTTGACCAAAACATTCGAAAACTCAAAAATAGACTGTGAAATCATTCGTGGTCGAGTGGTTTAAGACGCATCAGATCAATTGATAGCAGCTCCTGTTTTGTTAAAGGTTTCAAATCCGAATCTTGCCGAATAATACACATTCTCTAGACTAAATTTCTCAAAAATACTAAGGCTGGTAGAGTTATATATATTAATAAGCTATTTAATTAAAAACAAAATATCTATTTACGTACTAGTATCGATTAAAAATAATGTTCAAACAAATAATTTAAATATTTCGGTTGTTAATCCATTTCGTTAATCTTTGGAACTTTCTGTAACATTGTTTGCTTACATTTACTTACATTACGTTAGGTTTTCAAAGCAGAGATTGCTATTTACGAGAAATCGACACTTTGTGTTTATATTATAAAGTTTGATACAGCTTCGCTTAGAGTGTGAAATCATTCGTGATCGAGCGGTCTTAAACGTATCGGATCTGTATTCACATACGCCCTAATACCCTTGGGAAAGATATTGATCCGTCCCTTCCCTCCAGTTATAGGTTAATAACAGGACACATTGGGTTCTATAATTTTGGCTGACAACCAGGTAGTAGCAACATGTTTCGGGATAATTAAAAGCCTGAGGTCGATTGTCTGATTCAGCTGTGGCAATTATATGCAGCGACTGTGTGTATGAATAGTTCTAAAAAGTGTGGATGCCTCTGCACAAGTTTTCACCACTTTAATCATATCACTTGTGTGGGTCTTCTGGCGGTTTAATTTGGTTTCATAACTGAAGCCATTAGGCTATTAGATCCTGATACGTCGAATCCAACGGGAGAGTCCATTATATATATATATATATATATATATATATATATATATATATACTGCTAAAAACATTATATATATATATTATATTTATATATATATTATATACATTATATTATTATATACATTATTATATATATTATATATATATATATATATATATATATTATATATATAATGTTTAATAGATACTAATATTTAAGGAGATATTCTCTTTTTAGCGGTATATATATATATATATATATATATACTGCTAAAAACAGAATATCTCCTTATATATATATATATATATATATATATGTATACTGCTAAAAATAGAATATCTCCTTAAATACTAGTATCTATTAAAAATAAAGTTCAAACAAACAAATTATATATGTATATATATGTTTATATATATATATATATATATATATATATATATATATATATATTAATTAAATTATTTTTATAATTAAATTATTTTTATTTAAAATTTATTTAATTTACATCGCGACAAATTTTAAATAAGAACCTAATTTAATTACGTTATACTCTACGATTTATGTTTTATTGAGCAATTTTTTTAAAAAGTAAATGCCGGGGTCTCGGGATTCTAAACCTGTTAGTTCTATTCAATTATATATATAGCCTTTGAGTTTTGAAAAAGATATCGTTCGACCGACGAGGAAAAATTTACTCGCCCCCTTACGTAAACAGCGTGAATCGCTGACGGAAACAAAAAATGAAATTTTATTAAAAAATTTCAAACGTGTTAGAAAGTATTTAAATTTTTTAAAAAAAATAATAACAACAAAATTTGATCTTTCCTCTTAATAAAAGCATAAACATTTTGATAGTAAAACTTTGCTTTTATTAGGTTTTTAACAACCTGATATTTTGTTGTTGGTTTTTTTCTTTGGCAATTTATTGGAGGTACCTAAATTCGTAGTTTCTTTCTTCTGTTTGACTACAACCTCTATCTCATAGATGATAAAAATAATAAATCTGATTATGTCAAGGATTTTCTGCGTATTTTTGTTTTTTTTCTCTTTCAAATGTTCGGTTTTACTTTTCGTAAGCGGGGAGGAAATATAGATTTTGAGTCAAGGATAATATTTTTCTAAATGAGTTTTGAAAAATCTGTGAATGTCTTTAATCTGGGCGACATAGACATTTTGGCTCCACTCTCGAAGAGTTAATTAAACAAATGTTTACACTGACCGGGACGATAAAAACGAGACAGAATCTTGTCAATCTAAATTCCATTTGTCAGATCTTGCTTTGATGATCGCGGGATGTCACTGCCTTTTGTTTAAATACACATTTCGACGTAAATCAGTCGCCATGCATAAGACCAAAGAGTTCAATAATATAATTGTAGGTCATTCTAAGTAACTTGTGAATGTTCAATGGCATACTTTTGGGTTGTCAAAGGAATCAGATTTTCTTTTTTTATATTCGAAGGGACGCGAGAATTTTAATCGACCGCGGGCGAGTAAAGCAATAAACTTTAATCGCCCAATTCACTTTTAATCGATCGATCGAATGAAATCTCAAAGGCTGTATATATATATATATATATATATATATATATATGTGTGTGTGTGTGTGTGTGTGTGTGTGTGTGTGTGTGTGTGTGTGCGAGAGAGAGAGAGAAAGAGAGGCACAGGGGAATAATGAATTGCTCTATAGTCTTGGATGCCAGCTGGCCTAGAAGAAGGAAAAGTTCTGAGTAAAAAGAAAAATCTAATTATGGCAAATATTCTAGACTCCGTAGCCATATTTGTCAACCTGACCAGAGGAAAGATAACTCTGAATTTAAATCCGGAACTGACATCCGATGTCAGGTTCAATTTCATTCAATGATCGATGAATTCCCTTAACATATCACAACAAACGCACTCAGGGACTGTGATATAAAACATTACTCCGAGTTTCACAATAAAGCGTTCTTTGGACAAAAAGATCGGAAGTCCACCTCTCGTAAGTTATCAATCGAAAAAAAAGATTATACGAAGACAAACGGGAAAATAGTAGCCCATTCGCTTCGTGGCGCCTGTTATTGTTACGAACTTGTCTTTCTAGGGGCATTAAGCGCTAGTGATCTTTGTTTGGGAAGGTGGTTGTCTTTTCTTTTTCTCATGTTTCATGTTTTAATCTTTCACAGACATTGTATAGATAGGATTGTTCTTTGATACTTTACCGATTATCTTATATATATATATATATATATATGTGTGTGTGTGTGTGTGTGTGTGTGTGTGTGTGTGTGTGTGTGTGTGTGTGTGTGTGTGTGTGTGTGTGCAACAACCTCATTCAGTTTTTATGTCTGTGTCGTATGTGACTAGTGACCTGCATAACAGTTCACATGTTGTGCAACAGTGATGATCTCGGGACATAGCAACTGGAATATTTGCCGAAATATTTTATATTCCTCTGGCAAAAATAACTTACAGTTATTTCTATCAAGGGCAAATTACTTGAAGTTATAAACCTTATTGATAGCTGAGAGGTTAATCTTTAGCTTGTCTTTATACCGGATCCACGCCCATTCAACAATCCTTTGTCCACTGCCAAGCTGGCTATACATGAGGACCTTAGGTATTTTGTCGTCACTCATCTTTGCTGCATGACTATTCAGCGAAGTTGTAGCTGCATCAGCAATTCCACCAATGTTGCATTTTACAAGAGGATCAACATTGGACACCCTATCGTCAAAAGTCTAACCACAGGTCGCGCGGAGACAACTTTTGTGGAAGACATCCAGCTGATTGATATGGGACCTATACAGGACTCACGCTTCTTAGTCGTACAAAAGTGCGGCAAAAACGGCTGCTCTATAAACCCTTATTTTGCTGTCCAATTTTATATCGTTCTCATTCCATGGGTGGTGGTAAAGTTTCCCAAATGCACTTGTATCTTTGGTGACGAGATTTGTTATTTCGTCAAAGGATTTATTTGCATTTATCTTGCTCCCTAAATACATAAATGACTTTATATACTTCAAATTCTTCTCATCAATCTACATAGGAGTGTCTGGGAATTGATGAACTCAAGGAAGTTGTCTGCGTATCTGCTTTGGGCGAAAAGGTAGCTTGTGGATAACAACCGTTTTCTTTATAATAAGGCCAAAGCTCTTCATGCAACAGAGAAATGGTTAATGAGTTCTAGGGCTTCCTCTAAGTATGTTGCTACATATTCAGCATCATCAGTAAACAGCAGATCACGAAACACGCTAGTTCGAATAAGTGTTTCATTTTAGAAAAGGTAGAACAGCAGCTTTCATGCCCTCTGGAAACGAGATTATATATATATAAACTTATTTATAAATGAAACTTTGTCTATGTGTGTGTGTGTGTGTGTGCATCCATTACCTATAGACTCCGAAACGTCTGAACCGATTTTCTTGAAAATTTACACAGTTGTACTATAAGCGTCTGCAAGTGTTCTTAGCTAGGTTTTGTGTCGAGATACCCCCGATAAATATCGAAAATCGATTATCGAAAAAATCAAGTTATTAAAGGAGTGGTCCGATTTTAATCCAATTTGATACACTCATAAACAAAGACATAAGAAACGATATTCAGAAGTTTCAAGGTTGCAGTTCTTACAATAATGCAGAAAATCGATAATATATATATATATATATATATATGTATATCAGGCAAGATGTTTGTGTGTGTGTCTGTTTATCTGTCTGTGTGTCCTTTATACAAATACACAATTTTTATCCGATTCTCACCAAACTTCACACAAATCTTCTTTAGGCTGAATCTGAGCTCCAAGACCATGAATTAGTTTTAAAGCTTTCATTACACCCGAGCAACGCTTGGCTATACTGCTAGTGTATATATATATATATATATATATATATATATATATATATATATATATATATAATGTATCGAGGCAGTAGATAATCTTCTAAATATATACTGTTAAATATAAGAGACAATGAATATCTATTATTTTTAATCATGGGCCGTTCTAAACATCGTATTTTGACTTTAATTTCAGGTGAAAATAAAGATAAAAATTCTCTAACACTGGGATAATTTTTAAGTTCGTTCTAAGCTTTCGGCTCACATGAGACATCTTCAGAGAGGTTACAAGGACGTTAACATAAAAACATCCACCATCAATAACAATTTTATGTTGACATAAAACTTTGCTAAGCAACGATAGCAGTTACCAAAAATAGCAAACGCAGTTCGTAAATTTGCAATGCGGTTCTATGACGTTCTCTGATGTCATTCCGCGTAAGAGCTCGAAATGATAACAGAACCATATATTTAAATGCAATGTAATGTGTTATGACCATATTTAAACGTGATTTTATTTTAGTCAACAATACAATAATACTCACTCATACACACAGTAAAAAGAACCTTCAGATATTGGAGGCCATCTACATTAAATCAAAACAACCAGCACTTTATAAAATCACGTTTAAATTTTTTAAAAACTTTATGGTTTTATCTGATTTACATTGTTTTATCGAAAATAAAATTTCTATTTTTGTTTAGTAACGTCAAGAGTTCTCTCCCTTCTGTACTTTTTGGCAGCAGAGAACGAAATATTGTACTTGTGCGAAAAGGTGTATTTTTTATTGAATATACATCTTCTTTTGAAAGAATTTTTCACAACTAATTAGAGATAAAATCTGATTCAGTATCGTGTAATCAAAGAATGACTGAAAAGAGGGAAAAGGAAAAGAAAGAAAAAAGGAAAGATATGTTGGGGAGGAATCTAAAATAATGAAGTAGTGACGAAAAAGAAAAATGTGAAATGGAAGGAGAAATGAGAAGAGAGTACACAAACCGATATGACAAACAGGAAATAAGGAAAGAGAAAAAAGAAATGTACAATTTAAAGAGAGAAGGTAAATGGTATGAAGAAAGAGAAAAATAGAAATTAAACGAATAAACCTTTCGCTTAGATTTCAACTTATCTTTTGACTTTCCCACTTTTATCTCCCTTCTCCGCATCTCTCTCACTCTTTTTCCTCGTCTCACTCTCCTGATTATCTCTCTTTCCTTTTAGCATTCTGTCCCTCTCTCTTTCTCTTTCTCTTTATCTCTCTCTCTCTTTCCATGACAAAAAAAAACAACAAAAAAAAAACATTGTCACCGGTGCTAATCTATGCAAAGATTTGATGAACAACGACTAATCAGATCTTAGATAGCAAGCAAAACCTCCAGAACAAATAAAAGAAAAACGCAAAAGAAATAAAGAAAAACAAAAATGGCTATGTTTTACTTGAAAACATTGCAGTTCCAGTTACCTTTCCCTTCCCCAGGTATCCTAACCAATTCCAAAGACATTTTCCCTAAAAACTGAACCATTCTAAGTGGATAACATTCGTGTAATTCTTTTAGAAGTTATAAATCAAGTACTGATGGCAACCCCTGGTGGCCGAGATTGGAGTTAGCGGCAGTCGCTTAAATCTCGTGTAATGGCTAAAGAAGCGCTTGGAGGTTTGGTTTGATGCCGTTTCTTAAAGTGACTAATAGCCAGAATACCGCTTCCATAATCTATTCCGAATCTATTTCACCTTTGTGTGTTTGTAATATACATAGAAGAGACATTCATCCTTTTATTTAATTTTTTAAATTACTAATTTTTTTCTGTAGTTTATTCTGATGGTTTTTCTCATTTTTCTTCTTTAGTTGACTCCATTTCAATCGGTAACATCTGCCAGGCTAGAATTGTCTCAAATTGTTCTCTTAGATTACACTAATTAGAATCCAAGTATTTATCATTGCTGTTGCAGCCTGTGTGCTCCCAGATATTCCTAGAGTAGAAAGTAGTGTGTGTGTGTGTGTGTATGTGTGCGTGCGTGCGTGTGTGCGTGCGTGCGTGCGTGCGTGCGTGCGTGCGTGCGAAATATTGAAAATATAATATATATATACCGTAATATTGAAAATATAAATAAAATGTAAAATAAACTTATTTGAAGCTGTCTTCGATTAGGAAGGGTACATAAAAGTGTTACTATAGCATCTGACTTATCTACATTGAGTCTCATGTAGTTGGATGATCACGGTGAGAAATTTTTGAGAACCATCCATTTTTGGCTAAAATTATTCTGAGTGATGACTTGCCTATCGTCTCAGATGTCTTTGACAGTTTAAAAGAAATGACATACAATCTTTTTTTTCTTTTTTGCTCGCTGATTTTCTTTTTTATCTACCTTAGAGCAGAACTTATATCAGTTGTGTCTCAATTTGTTCCTTTACTCTCTGAGAAAGAATTCTCAGAGACAGGGATTACTTATCTATCTAGAAGTATTCTTGTAAAGATTTTATTAGCAACCGAAAGGAAAAATGTACCCCGGTAACTCGAGAAGTTAGACTTAGCTAATTTGATTTTTGAGAAGTTATGGTAATTTTACTTGCTTAACTGTGTCCATAATTTCTTCTGGTGTTGGTGCCGAACACAATCATCAGTTTGATTGATTTTTGAAGAATGTGATTAACTGCAGGCACTTGTACCGCAGAATTTTCTCTATAAAGATGATAAAAGTTATCTCTGACTGGCGATTTAAGATGGAATCACACTAATTATATGCAAGTGAGCAGTAAAGTACGTGACATACTTGGTGGAAATCTCTTTTACCCTCATGAGGATGGTGCTCGATTAGGTACACTTGGTATACAATCCTCTTCTTTGAAAGCAACTGTTTTTACTTTTTCAAACGAGTTTTTCTTCAGGAAACACTTAGGATTTGAAGGTTTCTAGAATTTAAAAATTATGCGATCCGTGGAAGTATGAGAGAAAGCATCATTGGAACGCTCATGTTTTCCAGTTGGTATTGCAGCTTTTCTTGGAATTAAGTCATTTGGAAGATTCAATTCCTTCAAAACCAAATTGGTTTAGTTCCATTACCACCATGCAGAATCTGAATGTTCTGGTCATGTTGAGCAGCAGTACTTTTAATAAGACTCTTTGTTTTGAATGTCTATATCACTTTCTCGTCAAATCTTAAGTCGAACTCGTACATTCCACAGCAAATGACGATGGAAAAATAGGCAGTTCCTTGTATCTGTCCAGAAAGGACCCGAGATTAAAAATGAACTGTTGCTGTCGTATTATGAGACAAAGCTGTGCGATTCCCTCCTTCCGGTCAAGAAATAGTTCAAAAGCGTTTATGCGGCGTTGTAGGTGATGATTTATTTTCTACCTTAAAACCCGTTTTTCACAGACGAAACGCCACAAGCGTCTCGTTAGTCTATCGCAATTTCCATGGCAAATGTTCTGACGTGCTACATTTCTTAGTTTCCCAGACATTTTCTTCTTCTATGTGCCCTGTCCTTTCAGGACGTAGGCGATCATGGCTTTCCACGTCTCCCTATCCCTGGTGGCTCTTAGCACGTTTTCTCCTCTTACACCACGCAACCTTCGTTCCATCATCAATCTGATCAGGTCCTTCAAATATGTTATCCGCTACCTTCCTCTTTCTCTTTTTCTCTCTGCCTGACCTATTAGTATCAGGTTTTCCAAGCCCTTCTTCCTCAGTGCATGTTCCAGGAACTTTAGCTGTCTTTTCCTGATGCTCAGTATAAATTTCCTTTTCGTTTCCATCCTTTCCAAAACCTCCTCATTGCTCATATGCTCGATCCATGATATTCGCAGCATCCTTCTGCTGCTTGTTTAATTTTCATTATCTTTTCCAATTTCTGAATAAGATGTTGTCCATCGGGATCTACACTGGGGATGATTTAATGTTTGATTCTGTTTTTTCTTCTTTGTTTTCAGGTACATTTGGCCGTCATTATTAAGAATTTCATTGATTTCCGTTCTTGCTCTCTAAAAACACCTGGTTGTAGCTAACAAAATCTTGTATACTGCACTGACAACATCCAGTTCTTGATAATGACTAACACGATCAAAAGTACATAGTTCAAAACATTTGTGAATTAGACAGATAAAATAAAACATTAAACAGACAGACCTTGACAGAATTTAACAAAGTATTAGGTCAATTCTTGCAGCTTAAATACACACACATACATACTAACACTTTCACACATACGCTTACATTACACACAAACACACATACACACATACACACAAACACTTACACACATATGCATGCACATATATATTTTAGAAATCATTCCGCCATTTTGAATACTTCGAGAACTATGCGTGAATAGATACTGTCTGTAGCTTTACACAATCGCTATTAATATGCTCTTAATTGAACTCGATCACTGGGTGAACCTTGCATGCTCTATTTAAAGGAAATCGGCAAGTGATATGGAGATTTGATAGTCAGCCTAGAAAGCATCTTTATGATCTGATACAAAATTTGTGTCTTTTACACTTGTCAGGACAGATTTCAATTCCAGTAGTGGTTTTGTTAACACCGTCTAAACTCAAAACTCTCTATCATACAGCCAGCACCCAATTAAAAAGACTCTTAAAGCTTTTATTTCTAACTTCATGCAGTCTTTTCCTCACATGATACCAACCATATCACCGAGAGAGTTAGGAATGTGACTAGTATTCTACAGTACAGCGGTAAGAGTCTCTAGTTAACTTGAATTGTAGTAACCAATGTCTCACTGCCAATAATAATATCCTTGCTAATCGACGACTACGAAGACTGATGGAAAACAATCTTCATTGCATAGAGAATTCACTGATAGAATAAGTAGTAACAGCTTTCAATTCGGGTGTGACTTGACGCAATATTTCTCCTTGTTAAGTCTTTACTATCATTGTATGCTACCGAGGGTGACGTTCTTGTATCTACCTATGGCCACCACTATATTTCACATGCGGCTGATGTCTTTCCAAAAATTATACATTTCTTGTATCGATTTGCTATTGTTACTCAAGAAATGCCCGCAATAATTGTTACTTCAGGGAGAATGAGCCACTTTTCTTTTCTCTAACCAACATTCTACCATCAAACGATGTTAAATCTAATTCGAATTGCACGGATGCTAAAAGTAGATTGTCATACATGCACAACTTCTTTACCAATTTCGATGCCTTCATCATCCGGCTGTATCCATTTCTATAAATGGGGAGAATAAAATGAGACAGTGTAGAGCTGTATGTCTAATTTTGAGGCTCTTCACTAATAATATCCAGTCATTGGAAAGAATTAATACTTCGCTACATATTGATCATCGCACTACATTTTCAAATGTATAATTGTACTTCTGGAGGCAATATCTTTCTTTTCAGCCAGAAAATCAGTGTTTGAATCTAAAAAAGAAAATTACTTCTTTCTTTTCTTTTTTTCCGTCTGAAGCTTCCATACGTATCTTTTATTTAATGTCGTGTCTACATTATCTCCCCATGGTCATTAGATTAACAGACTTGTAAAATCTGCCATACGCTTTCAATACAAGAACCACCAAAAATGAAGATAATGTTATTAAAACCAACAAATGGCAAAATTCTTCTATTTGCAAATTGGAAATGCGTGGCAGAATAATTCACCCTATTCTTGTGTTTCGAGCAAATGTAGTCTCTACTTCTTGGTGCGGAGTGATTTATGGAGCGTCTACACTCGTGCACTTCGAGGCGCATTAATCTTCCACAGCCGGCGATTCTCTAAGCATGATGTATGACGTTGGCAATTGGATTGCAACAAGGAAAATCAAAAGTCCCACCACCACCAAATACATACACGCACGAACAAACACATATCTAGACACACAGACGCAGGAACAAACGCAACTTGGTCAGAAGTACACATACAAAAAAGTTGTCCACCTACAAACTTGCATATCTTTTTAATATATATATATATATATATATAAACATATATATATATATATATATATATATATGAATTTATGTGTTTTTGTGTGCGTGTGCACGTATGTCAATTCCCGTTAACGCAAACATATCTACACATAATAAAATATTCTTTCATATCGATACAATCAAAGCAAAAGGAAATAAAAAAGTAACTGTTTCCGAGAAAAATACATGCTTACTCATAAAAGTGTATATTGCAAATAATTGCATGGGTTCTATAGACATAGATTATGCACACACACACATACACACGTTTTCTCTCTCTCTCTCTCTCTCTCTCTCTCTCTCTCTTACTCACTCACAGACACATACACACAAACACAGATAGATAGATAGATAGATAGATAGATAGATAGATAGATAGAAACAAAAACTTTTTACACTTTGTCATCCATCTTTTCCCAAATATTATTTTTGATATATAAGAACTGGTGAATCGTTATCCCATATGTGTACATTTGATGGACAAATTGTCTAAATTATGCAAAAATCAAAATAACTCTGATATCTAATTTTAAGAGATATATTAACCAAAATTACACAAAAATATCTTCAAATAACAAAGAGTGAATTTATTCAATAAAATGGTCATTGGCTTCAACCATAGCTCCAGATAACTTCGGAATCTCCTGCAAATCTTCTGGCCGGTCTTCTTGTTTAAGTTGGTGAATGCTACCATAATCCTTACCTTCAATTTATCTTTGGTGTTGCAAGGGGTATTGCTGGTCTCTTGCTCAACTGCCTCTAACATAATAAGTTGCAGTTTTGAGAGTCAGTCGGCCAAATGTAAGAAATTGTTTGATAGGCCTGTGATTGGGTTCCCCTGCTTATGTGGCAAAGAATACTGTTGCCAGACATAAGGTCTTCCAATCTTCTAACAGCTACTCTCTTGACCCAAGGCAGCACTTCCTCCTCAAAGTAATTGATGTAGGTTCCTTTGTTGAATTTGAGGCCCTTATCAAATAATTCAGGAGTTACCTTTTTATCAGAACAATCAGAGTGAGTTTTTCGAACTGCCGAATCTTTGTAATTCCCATTAGACTCGTCTAACTCTTTCTGAATCATCTTCACTGTCCTCAGATTGGAGATTCCGGTGTGAATGTCAAGCAGTACAGTATGCTGCTTCCAAATTTCTAACGGATTGAATTACGTCATTGTGTACTTTTTTCACAGCCGGCGCCCAACTGACCCTACTATAATGTGCAGTCGACGAAATAAGAACAAACAACACGCATGTGCAAGATTAAATAATATAAAATGGCAACAATTTACCCGCTGCACTTTATATATATATATATATATATATATATATATATATTATTATTATTATTATTATTATTATTATTATTATTATTATTAAATATTAAAGCAAATACCGAAGATTGTGAATATTAAAATTAACCGATTATCCTCTAACCTTAGAATCTTTAGAATTAATAAAAACCTATATGATAAGGCCCTCCAGAATAGCGGATATAAAGAGAAATTAACGTACTTAACACCCACTAGGAATCCGGAATCGCTAAAAGCCAAAAGTAAAAATAGGAAAAGGAAAATTATATTGTTGAACACCCCCCACCCGTTCTGTAACCTATCAGCTATTAACATTGGTAAGATTTTTTTTTAATTAATAAGTAAACATTTTCATGGAGATAATCCCCTGAGTAAGATATTCAATAGGAAAACTATCAAGATTAGTTACTCGTGTACTAATAACATGTATAACATTATTAGCTCCCACAATAACCAAATCTTGAAGATGTGTAGGGAATCCAATACAGAAAATAGAAAGATACCCCTGTAACTGTAGATCTAGAATTAACTGTCCGGTTGAAGGTAAGTGTAATTCGGAAAATGTAATCTATCAATCAACCATCTATCCTGAGAAAAATAAGGAGAGATGTAATGTTTATATCGGAATTTCGGTGAGAATTTGGAAGCAACGGCTTTATACCCACAGGCTATCCTTCACCCAGCCTAGTTTAAGATACCAAACAGCCCTTTTTAGAAAATACTGGGAATTAAAAGAAAGTAACTTAGATCCCCAGATAAAATGTAAACTCATAGGCAAAGCTAAAACCCCTAATAGCTTAAAAGACAGTAATCTATGTTTGACAGAAAAAATTAAAATTTTAAAATTTCAAGACCAAAATATACACCTAAACAGACGAAGTGAGATCATAAGTATGTATTGCCATAGAAATAAGTATGATTTACAATAATTATCTTATTCCCTCACTTATTCCCAATAATGTTTTTTAATTTGGCCAAGCAGTTACTTCCCCACCGCCTACCACTACTAATTCAAAGGTCAAGTCACATCTCCCCACTACCAAGGAGAAATTACTACTAAATTCTTTCCCCTAGCCCATCCCAAATAGAGCGCCAATACATCTTAACCCGTTCCTTTACCAAAGCTAAAATTAAAACCATGCCTTAAACCATGCCTTAAAATGGCATGTTGAAAATGGCTATTTTCCCACTAAGTTTTATCTGAATTTACAGATAATTTATATATATATATATATATATATATATATATATATATATAGTGGTGTGTGTGTGTGTAGATGCTACATTTATATATTTTTATACACACACACCCATATATATATATATAGAAAGAGAGGGGCAGAGACAAAGAGAAAAGAGAGAGAAAAAGAAAGAGAAAAAGAAAGAAAGAGAGAGAGAGAGAGAGAGAGGTGTGTTTGTGATTCTTGATTCCAGTCGTTAACTGAAAACAAATTCAGTTTTCCATAAAAAATATTTTAATAAAGTTTTCAAAGAAAAAAAAAATGATGTTTAGTTTTAAATGGCCCTTCATTTTACTTACAAAATTTTCTTTCACTCGTAGACATCAAGAATCCCTTGTAATTAAGCGGACATGTTTTCCAATTCCACTCTGTAAATGAATGTTCGTGTCTCTCGTTAGTTGATGTTTGCAATTTATAAAAGCAAATAGACTTTGCCGCAAAAGCCGTGAAACAAATAGTCATTTAAGCATAACCGTTGACATACCTGACATTTACTCTTCCCTTGAGGTGAGCCTCTCTCTCTCTTTCTCTTTCTCTCTGTCTCTCCTCAACGTGGGGACCACTCGACGGGGTCAAGTCAGCAAACGCATGTTTAGGCTATAATGGAAAAAGGGGATACAGCTTCGATTCCTGTCAGAGGCACGGTATGTCTTTAGTATTAATTCTCAATCTAGATCGGTTGTCATTAGTTTCACTGTTTAAGAAAGTTTTTAAAATCACAGGAATAGCCACATGAATTTATTCATCAAACTAAGCAGGATTAAAAACTTAACAGTTTTCCAGTATTTTTTAATCTGGTCTGCCTCGGTGTGCGTATATATATATTTAAAGGTTTCGAAAAATATCGGTGATACACAAGAAAAAAAACGGGGCAGGACATCGATGCCAATTTTGTCAACTTCAAGAAAGCTACATTTCCGAACATAATACAACAACCACTTTTCATCAATAGGATTTACATGGTCAAGTGAGAAGTAAGTAAATTACAGCAAGTGTCGAAGTCGAAAGCTGCTAATCCTCAGCCAAATCATAGCGGTATTTACTTTAGCCTTTTTTTTTCTTCTTTTGTTTGCTTACTTTTCTTTAATGTTACTGGCAATTGTATAAATGTTCCAATGCTATGATCCCAGTATCAAAGAAATGAACAGTTCATCCATTTCAATATACTGGGCTCTTCTGTATATCGAGTAGAAACAGAATATTATTCTTTGATATGCTTCATAAAGAAGCAAATTCTTCAGTCCTCTGGAGGGAATTCTTCAGATGGCATAAAAATAGAACTCTCAATTATTTTGATTTTGACATTAAAAATTAAAAATTATAAATAACTAATGTTTTATTAATACATCTTTTTACTTGAAATATTGTGTTAAGAGATGTAAGTCTATTTCTACAAGTGGAGTAGGTGTGAAACAATCCTGTAGACTAAGTTTTCTAATTTGTTGGCTCTTCTCTTTACTATGCTCTACCAATGTGTGAAAATAGGTACAAGCGTAAGGATTATTTTGCTTGAATCTTAACTCTATTCAATTCTCTAGCATTTCGTAGTAACAAGCCTGCCAAATTAGGTAACTGTAAGAAAAACTTACCCCTCTCCTTTTCTAGTTCCCTGATCTAACGCTTTAGATAAACATTCTGTTGAATTAATTATGTTTTTCCACATAAAAAGACATTGATATGCAAGACGCAGCATAAAAAGACAAAACAACGAAATCAGTATTTAAAAGAAATAGCCTAGAATCGAATAAAATGCGTCCAAATTCTTGTCGTATGTTGGGAACCTGAACATGAGCAGTCATCACGATTGATCGCTTTCTTTCAAGAAAAAAGCAGATTCGAATTCGCAATCAAATCCTGATATGAGTATTCCTTTTGTTCACAAAAGCGAACACATTTTACAGGACATGACACCGGACAATTAAAAGACTTTATAAAAGAACAAGAAAAGGATCAAGTGATTATATGTTGTTTGATCAATTCTCGTGTATCAATGTAACTTCAGACCTTAATATGTGGGCGTATCCCAAGTCTTGCTTCAAATACGATATTTGTTTTAAACTTTACTAATGGAAAAAAATCGACAGTCGAAATATTGTCTTTGATGTTGAGTTTAAACTCTACTTCCGCTAGTTACACTGATTTTTATATCTGACTTACACAACCATTTTAAAAATAAATATGTACTTCAATTTTGTGTCAATATTCTTTTGCAACAGACCCCATAACTTTATTTAAAGGGATATACCCTTTAGTTCCACAGTTCACATATTTACAACTAAGATACGCCATGCTGCTTTCAGAAAGTCGAAACAGGCTCATTTTTTCTATGTTTCAAATGTCGGTAAAAGCTTTACTCAATTTTGTTCCCCAAGAATTACCACTTTGTGGAACAAGCCAGCGCGTGGTTTCTTCTTTGAACAAGAAAATGTTAAGCTCTTCAAGTGAAGCGTTGATCATGATCTATCCTATTTATCCTCACTATTCACTACCTCCTATTTCATTCATATTACACACCTCCTTTATCATAACCACTTTAAAAACAGCCCACTACTTTAGGTGTCTCACAAGCTTGTTTTGTGTTAAATTTAGTAAGAAATAAATATAATTCCAGCTCATGACGATATATATATATATATATATATATATATATATATATATATATTGTAATAGTTGTCACAATGGTTTATAAATTCATAGTATCACAACACAAAAATTTTCGCGTTTCGAAGCTGACCATGTGTCTTGGACGCTTCTTCTTCGGGTGATCAAGTTGATACCAACTAACGCTCTACGTTTGTATCGAGCACTCTTTATAAAAGTAAATGCATGAACAACAGGTTAAAAAAACCTACGAGTTCTACAACTTAGTTATAATATATATATATATATATATATATATATATATATATATATAACCAGTTATAAATAGGGATCATAATTTATTAATAATGTTTAAAATCGAATAAAAGAAATATCGTAGGTTGATATCAATATAACACTCGGTTCATTTCGGCCGACATATCAGAAGTAAATCGTCGGCCTAAAATACAAATAAATACGATCTTAAAGTCATTCAGGTCAAAACCCACTTTTACAGGGTTATACCTTAGTTGGGAATCCTTTGTCTCAAACCCAGGAAGATCAACTGTATCAAAACTCATACCCACCGTGCATTAATGATATGCTCGGAATGTAAATTGGATACCGTACTCAAGCAAATCGCTGACATTTTTCTTTCGAATCGCTACCCTGAAAGTTTTGTTCTGAGTAACATTAAACTTAAAATTAAATTTCTAAGTTTTATCATATCGAAATATTTGGCCCGCCCTAGTGTCCTGTCTATATTAAGCTACCATGGACCGGAACTCGTATTCAGTTCTTTGCTGATAAGATTTCATCGTCTGCAATGCACTGTTTTGGTTCTATTGTGGTACGTACCATTTTCTCTACAAGAAATTCATTCCCCTCTATCCGTAAATATATTTTACTTACCCTTTTACAAAATTTAGATATTTATTGTTTTAAATGCCAGGGCAATGTTGACTATGTAGGCATGATCATTCAACTTTTGGGGGTGAGCGTTGCTCAATTTGTGCCTGGTTCTATTCGTAAACAGACACAAATAACATCATCCGGACATTCACAGATACATGAGTTTGCCATAGATACGCACTTGTTGAGTTCATGCAGAGACAATTATTCAGTTCAGTGCTTCTCTGTTCTACACAGAGTTCGGACAAGACATCACCTTAACATATTAGAAGATTTTGAGATTAGCAAACAACATCCGACTCTGTGCAGGCAGAAGATGCTCAAGTATAGTTTTTTGGGGATTCACTGAATTGACATGAACGGCTATAAAAATTTTTCTTCTCGTGTTCTCCCAATTTTAACATTGTATTTAGTTTTAGTTTTAGTTTTGTGTCGAAGATTTACTTCTGACGATGTGTCGGCGACAAGCATAAAATAATATATTCATTTTAATCGAATATATTTATTTTATTCGATTTTAATCATTGTTAATGAATTATGATCCCTATTTTAAAACTGGTTTTATAATGTGGTACGAAAAACTATTTGTGTATATATATATATATATATATATAATCAACTAGTTTTCTTTATGTTTTGTTTCATTGTTTTTGTTTTTTGTTTTTTTGTTTGTTTTTTTTTTGTTTTTTTCTAGCTTTCATATTTTCTTCGTTTCCTAGTTCACACACTGGGTGAGGAAGCGTGATTGATTAAAGGGCTGCCGGGGTTCGGACAGATACTACACTTTTTCCACGCTGGCAAAATATGATACAAGGTCAGTTTAATGTTGAGACTCCCTGTGCGTGAACCTAGGCCAAATCTAGAAATAGCCTAGCCCACGAAGCAGATCACCTCTCTTCAATGCAATGAATCAGTGATTTATAGAGAGGGCAGATACTACACTTTGATCCTCTGTATAAAACGTAAGTATTAAACGCAGAAAAATAATTGTAGAGCTAGTAGTGTCGAGTAGTTTATTGAAGTTTATAACGTTAACAAGCAATTAAATTGCCGCCAAACAATATATTTATTGGCCGGTTTATTTCCCTTTTTTTCAGTTTTTTCACGAGAAAGTAAAACTATAACAACGTCAAATGGCCTACTCACTGAACGTGAAGCCGTCTGATTAATTCCTTTTAGTCACGGTTTAACCATTACATCGACAATTCATTTCTGATTTTATTTTTTATTTTTTGCCACCTGGTTGATTTGTCTGGATGCGATTGTTGAGCGCCTGTTAACTTCGATCGGAAATACGCTTTGATCATTTCCGGGATTCATGGTTTGGCGGTAGTTTTCAAATTTCCGGGTATCGCTTGCGAACTTCCGCTCTGACAGGTCACCTTTAATTGGCAATGGTAAGGAGAACAAAGGTATGAGAACATTCAGTGAAGACGGGGTTCATGCGCTTTTATTTAATTATATATAAACATTTAAACATCCCTGGTTACTTGTCATATAATCTGTTTATGCAACTAGGATTTAGTTGTGTTAGCTATAAATGAAGTGCAGTGAAAAATCTAATTTTCTGAGCTTTTTTTCCTTTGAGTAGGTAAATGGATATCACTTGCACATTTATTACAGTTAGCAATTCATAGGCTTCCTCCACTGAAATACCCATTGACCGACATGGCACAGTACAACAGGATTTTTGTACTTGCTTCAAAACGAGTAAGATAACAAATTTCACGGCCGAGGTGCTTTTATTCAAACATCTGCTATTTTGTAGTTTGTTATATGATGAGATTTTAGCTGTAAATTGACTTCATATTAAATCAATGATGATAGTACCGATCACTAACGCCTGTGACTTTAAAATTTCACAGTTTTAAAAGTTAATGTAAGTGTTTCCATGCTAATAATAGATAAGAGTGTATTCCTATCGACGGTTGCCTTTTTCTGATATTTATCTTTTGTTAGAAAAAAGAAAAGACGAAAATTTGTACTGTCGATGGACAGAATGAATCGATTGAAACAGTAAGAAGTAAAGATATAGCAAAAGTGAAAGCAGTTAAAATAATGAAGGTAACATTTAAAACTTTATATCTAATTTTTTCTTCTTACCTTCAAAACATGGCAATAAGTGTTTCTCTATAATTTCTGGTCTCTGTTCCTCTAGGTAATTTTTATCACTTACTATACCCCATGTACACAAGTTACTTTGCTAGCTTATTTTCTGCTTTTGCTTGCTTCTCTTTTCTTCAATGGTCCTGGGTATAACGAAAAACTGCATCCGGCAGCAATGCCTCTTGGAAGGTTTTGAGGAAAATGGACAGACTTCTTACTGTTTTTAGGCCCACCCTGACCCGAGGTGGTAGCACCCATTAGGGTACCAACTATTGCCAAACTCGGGTAAAAACATTACGAAAGTAAGAGAATAGAATATTATAATAAAAATACCAGAAATATATTTTTGAAGAAAAAATATTACCAGTTTATATAGTTTTGAAATAAATAAAAAATTACCAGCAATACATTTGACTCTCAATAAAAACCCCTCTTTACAATAATACGCCAATGAAACCGGAATTACAAATTAATTTCATACAAAGAATACATATTTTATTCATACGAATCTATCCTAAAAATCTTTTCAGCATTAAATAACCCATTGCGGTTTATATGTCTTAATATAAAAAACAAAATCTTCCCTTCAATATATCTTGTGGGTATCAAATACTTCAAGCCACGTTTTTCTCATTACGTGTTCCAGAAATCTCAACTTCCTAAATCCAAGTAAAATTTTCCTTTTAGTTTTCATTTTTCTTAAAACTTCCGCATTGCTCACATATTCCGCCCTCGGGTTTTTCTCGGTGTAATTCTTGAGAATTACATTTTCGCTGCTTCAGGACTCCTTTTCATCTGTGAAGTAATTGGCCAGCATTCAACAGTATATAAGGAGAATTGGCATTTCATAGCAGTCCAACACACTTCTCTATTTCTAACGCGATATTCTTATTTCTTAATACCGTGTTTAGTTTTTGGAAGACATCTTCAGATTGATGTGTGACATTTTTAGTTGTACTTCTATAACCATAATCCTGAAGTTTAGATTTCTGTACTTGTTTGATATTTATCATCTATCATTTGTAATTCACATCTTCGACTGTTTTTCATCCCGACGACCATATATTCTGCCGTCTTCCAGTTGATGGTTAGCCATTTCGTCTCACTTTCCTTTATTTACTTTGTCTAGAATTCATGTTTCTAAACTCGATACAATCTCAGCTGTGTATCTTGTGTTGTTAAGTTTGAATCCGCCAACAATAAATTCTGCTAGGATTGCTGGTTCTCATAGAATCGCTTTGATATAATGGTTAAATAAATCTGGTGAAAAAATAGAACGTTGTCATAGGCTCCTTTCTATTATTGTGTATTTGCTCAGTTTATTTTCTATCTGCCTTCCGGCGGTTTGCTCTCTGTAAATATTCTGGTGTATTCTAATATATTTCCCAAATACGTAGATCAAGTTAAAATATGTATTCATGCCGTACCTTGTCAAATACTTTTGCGTTGATGGTTATAAGTCGGTATATATTCATGTGAATTTGTATTTCTCGCACTGATATAAAAATCGCATTTCTTGTTCTAGTGTCTTTAATAAAACAACAATCGTTTTGCTCTATTTTCCGTCTAATTATGCTGTGAACTGTATTATTCAGAACTAAAATGACAAGCTTAGTTTTGTGTACCATTAAACTGATTGTTTGATAGATCTTGCATTTGCAACTGAATTCTTAGGCAGTGTTACGAAAATGGAACAAGAAGTCTTCTGATATGTTTCCACTGATCTTGAAAGTATCTACGACTGACACCATCTCTATTACAATTCTATTTGGTTCTACTGTTTTCCCCGTTCATCTCCATCAGGAGAGCTTTTTTTATCAAATTTTAATATTTCAAGCCCTCCCATGTTTTATTTTTATTTATTGTATTTTTTGTATTGTGGGTTTTTTCTTCTGATATATTGCTTTTATCTTTGAAGTATTTTTCCTCTATCATGATTATGTTAATGTTGTAGATTCCGTGTGAGGAACCGCACAAAATAAGGAACAACAAAAACAGATATGGAGATAGAAAAGTAGGTTACATTGAACGTAATATACAAACTTGAACGCAGGTTAGTAAATCCAAGAATACCATCAGTAGAAATAAATATATACAAGTCTTGAAGTGAAGACATTGGAAATAGTATATGCGTGTAAATTATTCTAGCTGAGTGGAGCTCAGAGCTAGTCTGGCCTCTGTGTAACTTCGGTATCTCTCGGAACTCTTCGATAACTGTAACGGATCTCTACGATTAATCTTCACTGCCAACTGCAACGGTATTTAGTCACCTTCCACTTAAGGCGAGATGTGACACAAGGTCTTTTTAATGTGGATCTTCCCGGCCATATAGACAGGCAAAAAATATCTATCTTTCCCTAGTCGTGATTCTGCCCTTCGGCGGAACCATGACTGGGTTAGTGCTCACTAGCCGAAGGCAGAGAGCGCTCTCCGCCTGAAGGCAGAGAGCTGACAGTGTCTTTTGAATGTGGGTCTTCCCGGCCATATAGTTAGGTCAAAAATACCTGTCTATCTTTCCCCAGTTGTGATTCTACCCTTCGGCGGAACCACGACTGGGTTAGTGTTCTCTGCTTTCAAGCAGAGAGCGCTCTCCACCCGAAGAGAGCTTACAGTGTCATAGTAGCAGAGGCAAATGCCAACTGCGACGGTATTTACCCACTTTCCCACTTAAGGTAATAAAGCCACTAAGACGCAAGTGGGAGGGGATCTGAGTAAAAACGTTACTGAGAAGAAAGGACATTAAACCTAGAATATTCTAGGAAACAGGAAGTGTCATTAATGTTACATTTATAATTTTGAAGTAGTCGACAGAGTAAGAAGACAGAAAAATTTCACAGGCGAAAATACGAGAGGAAAACCTATTAGAATAAAACTAACGGTTGCATTTAGCAACCTCAAAATTAATGCTACATTTGCTAAAGCCATATCATAGAGTGCAGATAATAACAGTCTACAATTTCTTGGTAAGCAACCTGCTAGATAGCCTAGTTTGTATATGTGACCTGGGTGAATTTGTTAGAAGTAATTTTAAAAGAAATAGAGCCTTGTCTAACATCAAATACGCTAATATGTTTAGTGTTTTTCTCTACCTAAATGACACATGTTCATCAGTTTTTTAAAGAGTTTATACAGGCTAAATCTAATAATTTCAATTATTTGAGTGAATCTTCTTTTTCAATAGTCTGCATTATATTAAGCTAATTCGAATAAGAATCTGCAAAAACAAATGAAATTTTCTGAGCTGTTTTAAACCGGATAACACCATGTAACCTTACTTGAAAAAACATTTTCCTTTTGTCTTCAAATCTGTCTCGGAAAAATGGCAACTGAGAAATGATTTCAATTAAATTTGTGGATAAGCGAGGCGTTACGGCCAGCGTCACGCTGGGATGAGCAATCGGCCAACAAAACTGTCAGGTTCTTTTTAAATTACAGCGGAAAAGTCACGCTAAATCGGATCCCATTCTCTTGTCATTTCAATGTTCTTAAAGCATCCGAATACCACACAATCAACAGACACTACCAAAACCACAATCAAGCCCCAATTTTTTTTTTGTTTCTTTTTGCTTAATCTTAGAAATTCAGTTATTTTTTATGGTTGTTGTAACTAACAAGAAAATCACCAACATTATATTGAGTGCCCAATACTTTTGGCCTTGTGCTTTAAATAAAGCTTTTAGTAAATAACATATCCGACAACACTTTGGAAACGGTATGCTTTACTGCTTGGCATTCGCGCCGGAAGCTCCAATACTAACATTTTAGAGTGTTTTCGGTGTCAATCTAAGGACAGTGCAAAAGATTCGGAAAAAGTTGGATGAGTCTAATGGTGATTACGAAGGTACGGAAGCTTAGAAAATTCACTCTGATCGTTCTGATGAGAAAATAACTCCCGAATTTCTTAGTTGCTTTATTTGGGTCACTTAATGAAACATTTTATTTTGTTTGGGTAAGATACATACTAGGAATATACATTGTTCAAATGAGTAGACTATAATTTTTAACAGCAGGTTGGATTTTAGGTTTTTTTTAAATTTAATTTGTACTACTTCATCTGTAAAAGTGGTTGAATTGTTTAGGTTAAAATTAGAATTAAGTAATTATAGTATACTAAAGTGTCTTGGAGTTATGAAAACCAAATATGTACTGTATGGTTCATTAATTTTTCAATAATATTAGAGCATAAGTTATAACTGAACATTATAATTAATTAATTTTAAGAAGAAATATTTGCGATGTTTACATAATACTGTCAATTCATTTCTATGGTTTATTTTTAGGGAACTTTATAATCTGCAGTTTTTCATTCAGACATAGAGGGCATATGTCATAGAATGATTTACATAATCTTGTTTTTTCCAGAATTTTCCATTTTACTTTGAATACTTACTTACAACATGCTTTAGTTCTCATAGTTTAACCTAATTCTCTCTTTCGATTGAGTAATATTGACACACCGGCAACCATATTAATTTTCTCCAACCACGCCTCCTTAGTTTTCTGAGTAACCATTAATTCATCTCATATTTTCTAAAATAAATCATTTTTATCATTTATTTTTAAAATATTACCCGAAAAAGAGCAAACATGAACATTTTGTGTAGTTATATAATGCTTTTATAAAACAGTGTAACAACAAAATTACAATATTAAGCTCTACTTAGTATTAAGCACTCTTGATAAAAGTAAATGCATGAACAGTGGGTTTTAATCTATCTGATCTTTCACTTCCTTATAATATATATGTGTGTGTATGTGTACGTGTGTATGCGTACGTGTATATGTGTGTGTGCCTAAATTGTCTAAATTACAAAATGATACTATCATCCCATACGTACCCACCAATTACAGTAGCAAATCAACCCACAATTTCCTTCAAGTTCTTAAATCCACAATCCCTAACCAAGGCACCCTGGTGTCTCTTGACGTCGAAAACATATTCACTAACATCACTATCGCCGAAACCATCGACATAATCATTAACTCCGTATATAAACATACTACAATACCACGACCAGCTATTGATCACCATACTCTAAAAAACTCTTTTTCGCATGCACCAGTCAGGCTCCATATATATATATATATATAGTCAGGTCATTCCAATAGGATGCTTCTGGTATCATGTAAACCAGTACTACCAGTTGCATGGTCGAGCAAATGGCGAGTAAACCAGTTCCCCACCAGTTCTACCTGGTGAGAAGGGTAGCTGAGAGATCTGCCAAAGAGCATATGAACCTATTTGAGAGGTCAACAGCCATCTAGCAATCTCTGCGTGAGGCCATGGAAATATTCTGGCTAGTATCCAGACGCGCAGTCAGCCCACTGGATGTGGGCCTTTGCAAGCTTTTAAGCTGTCTCCTAGGTGCAGAAAACTCTGATAGAAAATCTACCTCGTGGCTGCACTATGTATCTTGCATTTGTTTCTCTCTGGATAATGTGGTTTTGTGGTTAGGATTAATGCAGTGCTGTGCAAGCTGCATCTGCCCTTAAAACTCACACGGGCATTACCGACAACTTGCTAGCTTTCTTTTTCAATCCAAGTTCAATGGCGATGTCAATGCAGTGACACGTTCAGGTCTAACGGACTGTAAGAGATTAGCTGCTGACCTACACATTTGTTGGCCTCTGAGTAGATGTAAAGTCGCTAGCTCACCTTCATTGACATAGAGGTAGTTTTTTATTCTTCCGGGGGTGTCTAAGCAGCCCGTTTAAGAATAGCACTGCTCACCAGAAGACTCCTGGAAGAGTCTAGAAAAGATGACCCCAAAATTGTTTGTCTCATCTATCGGTTATTATAACGCGGCTGGTGGACGTCTATTTTGCGCTGGAACAAAAGTTAAAAAGAAACTAACAATAAAACTGTCTTGTTGGAATGTACGGATAATACTGTGATCTGTTCCTAAACACAGAACTGCTCTAATGTCTAGAGAGCTAGAAATATATTATTTAGATGCAGCTGTTTTCTCAGAAACTCGTTTTGCTGGTAATAGTCAAATTCAATAAGACGGAGGTGGCTATACTTTCTTCTGGAAGTGAAGTGCGCTGATGAGGATAGAGTAGCTAGTGTGGGTTTTACTGTACATAGCATATTTGCGCCAAAGCCTGCTGAACTTTCTAAAAGAATTAATGACGCTTCTTTTAATGACCCTTTGCCTGCATCTCAATGAATCACGAAACAACAATCATTACTCTCTACGCTCCAACAATGGACAGTACCGATATTTTAAAGGCTCAGTTCTATGAGTCCTTGAGAAGTATACTCCATACGATTCAAAAAATGACAAGATTATCCTCCTCGGTGACTTCAACACCAGAGTTGGAATTGATTGGGGGTCTTGGAGTATTATGGGGAAATATGGCGCTGGGAAAATCAATACTAAATACTTAATACTTCTTGAACTTTACACTGAGTTTAATCTTTTTATCTCCATCACTCAATTCAAGCGCATGGGTGTTCATGTTATAATGCAGATGCATCCACATTCATACCATTTGCATCTCATTTATTATGTCATTGTCCGGAAGAAAGATATGCAGGTGGAGATATTGTTGGATTTTTGTGTGGTGCGGATTGCTGAACTGATCATGCTTTAGTGCGGGACAAGATGAACTTTGTTCATAAACCAGCAACTAGACAAAACAATGAAAAGCCTCTTGTACGTCTGAATGTCCCAAAACTGCACTCCCTGGAAATCACTAAAACAACGACCTTCTGAAATCAATGATACATCTTCATAGGACGCCTTGAAGATGACTATATATGAAGCTGCTGAGGAAGTTTTGGGTAAAATTCCTGGAGAACATTGAAATTGTTTAGATGATAATAAAGATGCTATCAAGAAGATCATTGTAAGAAGGAATGAGATATGGAGTTCTGTGTTGCAAAAAAGAAAAATAAAGACCTGTCCAATGAACAACACAATAAACTGTACAAGAATTTTCAGTCTGCAAAAGCAGAAGCTCAACTTGCTCTTCAAACCATGCAAGAAAAATGGTGGTCAGTGTTAGCCGATGAAATACAGATTCAAATAATACCAACAGATCTACTGCTTGATTAAGCAGGTATTTGGCACCAGATCCAATAAGATCACTTCTTTCAGAACAGAGCGGCAATGATCTCCTCACAGATAGTGACGGCATGGCCAAAAGATAGAAGAAACACATTGATGAGCTACTGAACAGGTCTTCAGATGTGAACCCTGAGGTTCTCGAGAAAATACTTCAAGGACCCAAAGTGGTAGAACTTGACAGCCAACCATCACTGGGTGAGGTTCTACATGGTATGGAGAAATTCAACATCGGTAGGACTGCCGGAGCTGGCAGTCTTCCTGCTAAGATAATCCGTTTCGGTGGAATGCATTTAAGTCAACTTATGTATGATCTTATTGTAAAGGATTCGAAAGATGAAGTGCCCAAAGATTGGAATTATGCAATAATGATACCTTTATATATCGGTAAAAGTACCCGGGAATTATGTGGCTATTATAGAGGGATTCCTCTCCTTTCTGCAGCAGGTAAGATCTCAGCCTCTGTTCTTTTATTAAGATTACATCAGAGTATAGTTGACAATATACTGTCTGAGTCACAGTGTGGTTTCCGACACCACAGACAAACCACAGATATGATTTTCACTGCAAAACAAGTCCAAGAAAAGAGCTATGAACAACAAATGGACATTTATCAAATATTTGTATATTTGAGGAAGGCTTTTGAATGTTTATCGAGTTAGTCTATGGAGGATTCTCTCGAAACTGGGCTGTCCCTCCCACTTTCTCAAGATTCTAAGGTTCTTCCATGACGGTATGGAAGCCTGTGTCAGTTTTGGCGGTGTGTTTACGGGGCCCATCAGGGTTAAAAATTGAGTCATGCAGGGAGATATTCTGGTCTCTATATTGTTTTCTATCTACTTTACAGTTGTACTGCTTGGTGCATTCGATGACTACCGTGTTGGTATTATCATAAGGTACAGGTCGACCAGCAAGCTTTTCAACATACGTAGGTTTGCAGCAAGGACAAAAGTCTTTTTGAAATTAGTGTGCGACCTTCTATATGGCGATAACTGTGACCTGGTCGCACAAAAAATTCATCACATACAGGAGTTCATGGATCGGCTATCGGGGTCATGTAAGGCTTTTTGACTATCTATCAGCCTTGACAAGACAGTGGTGATGTATCAGCCTGCCCGAGGAACTCAGTATATAGGGCCATCAATTAATGTTGATGCTAGCCAACTTTGGATAATAGACAAGTTTGTATATCTTGGTATCACCCTCAACTGCCACTGCTCTCTTGACGATGAGATAGTGTTTCACATTAAGAAGGTCTCCTATGCATTTGCAGTACTCAAGGGCCGTATTTGAACTCAGAAGAGCTTCGAAAAAGCAGACAAAAATTAAAATATATATTAAAAAGTTAAATATATATGCGTTATATCATCGCTGCTATATTCATGTGAGACAGATGTGGTCTATTGCAAATCTCTGAAGATACTGGAACGTTTTCATCAACACTGGCTTCGGTCTGTGCTTGAAATCCACTGGATGTCTCACACACTTGATACTGTTGTTCTACAAAGGTCCAATTCACTCTCTGTGAAAGCCCTTATGCACAAGTCCAGATTGTGATGGACGGGCTAGGTTGGCTGTATGGCGGATGACAGAATTTCAAAACAATGTATGGAAAATTGAAAATGAGAAAAAGACCGCAGCACAAACCCAACATTCGTTGCAAAGATTGCCTCAAAGAGTCACTACACAAGTGCAATGTTGGTCTGGATAACTGGGAGACTCGAGCTGAAGAGCAGTTTTCTTGTAGAGCTAATATTGCTCACAGCTTCAGGACCTTCCATGAGGCATCAGAAAAATATTCAGAACTGAAGAGAGAGGTTCGGAAGGAATATATAAGGTGCCAATCTGGCTATGTAACCAATGAAATCGGATATGCCTGTCATGGGCGTGTCTGCTCAATCACCAGCGATCACACTTACAGCAGCAGTCTATTGTATATGATGATTTCGTAAGGGCACGCTTTGGTTGCCGGACTTGCACTAGAGTGTGCAAGACTAGATCAGGCCTGACGAAGCATATGAAAGGGCACATTGGAAATGATGGTGATCAAATTCAACTTCCACCACCCAAAGATGATTTGATATACCTTCTATGTGAAAAGAAATGCAGATCGATGGCAAGGCTTTAAGAGTCACTGTCGTTTACACAATCGATGAATGCAGTGTTGTGGTTGAGGGGAACTGAAGGGATGGACATGTCGGTGATGGTCATACTCGCTGTGTAAGTTGACCGCCACTATATATATATATATACGTTATTCCATTGTTAAGCAGAAGTATGGGCCCATTTCAGGCGAACCATCATCAGCTATTTTCTGTACAATAAAGACGGAAGATGATGATGATTCGTCTGAAATTGGCCCGCACTTCCACTTAACAATGGAATAACGTGTCTGTCTTAATTTTTATATATATTTGCTCTAAATGCATTTATATACAAATATATTCACAGCTCTCCTAGAGAGTGATTCTACCACTTTATGTACAGGACACTCCTTTGGTTGAATTCTTCTATATCTTCACCGCATTTATATATATATATACATATGAAAATATACATGAATACATATATAAATGTATATGCATATATATATGTTTATATATACAAACATCTAGATGTTAAAGCTTTATTTTCCTTCAAACATCTATTGAGCAAATTCTAATATGACTGTTTACTGATCTAATTTGAATGTAATTTAAATCTGACCTGTATAAATATATATATACGTGTGTCTGTGTGTCTGTGTGTAATCTCTCTCTCTCTCTTTCTCTCTCTCTCTATTTCTCTCTCTATATATAGTAACTAAAGATAAAATAATCATTTTTCCCCAGATTCTCTTAAATTACTCTGCCCATCATGAGTAAGATAAATCTATATATTATTAATGATCTCTTTCTTAGAATTCAATAGTATATTTACAAAAGATTCTTGGCTTTAAAGCCCTATCATCCGTTAAATTATTCTTATATATATATATATATATATATATATATATATATATATATATATATATATGTTTTCGTGCGTGTGTGCGCAAATATTGCTTATGTATTTTAGGCACATGTTTTTATCTTCATCAAGTAACTTTATTTTCATTTACTTGTATTTTTAACTAGCCATGTAACTGTAAAGACAAATATATATATATATATATATATATATATATATATATATATACTGTTTTGATTAGTCTGACATAAGGCCACAATGAAGTAGTGCCTTGTAAGAACATAATTAATTTAGTAAATGCCTATGCAAATGAATAATTAACGATTGCTCCAAACCCCTATCGGTGTATACTGTGTACAAGATATAAAATATGCGGACCTTTAGTTTTTGTCAACTTATTGCATAAGCGTCTATATATATATATGTCCTCGTCAAGATTGACCTCACATCATTTTTGATGTTATATAGATAGCACGAGAAAGAAAACAGATAATGTAGATATATATTCTTATAGACATATCGCTATCGAAAAGAAGTATATATATATACTTGCGTACGAGAACGAACGAAAAGACAGGGACACAAACACATCAATATAAGACTATTAGAGTGCACTACTGAATATTCAATCCCAAATTTCTATAAAATGTTATTTTTATTTATATATTTTTATAAAAGTGTATTTTTTTATACTTTCATAATGTTTTGACCACCAGTTTGACGATTAACTATTTGACAATAGCTGGGACCCTAACAGGTACAACCACTCCGGGTCAGGGTGGAACAACAAGAATTAAAAGATGGTTCCATGCTTCTCACAACCACCTTGCTGCCGGATGCAGTTTACCGTCATATCGAGGACCGCTTCATATAGTGTCTATTGTTAGAAACTATTACTTTAAAGTTTTTAATAAGAACTCATAAAAAATTATTTTCTGAACATGTCGAAGAAAAAAACACTACCAAATATATATATATATATATATATATATATATATATATATATACTTGTATACGAGGCCAAACGAGAAAGCATAGACACAAACACATACATATAAGACTAGTAAAGTGCACTGCTAAATATCCAATCCCAAATTGTATCACATGATACTTCTTATTCACAAAATAAAAAAAAAGATTGGGAGTTAATAAATCTCACATCAGGTGACACTCATGAAGCATAAACAATTATTTGTCTCGCTAAGCTTTTATATAAAAAAATCAAGTGTCAGACACTCATTAAACTCTAAATGAGTAAGCATGAACTCGTCAAAGTTCTTGTTCATTCCGATGGAAACGTTAGACAATTATCGCCAACGGTAAGGCTCACTGCAAATATTGAATGCAAAGATTTCTCCCTCATGACACACAATAATGATGCTACAATAGATTATGAAAGACAGCCACTAATTTGAACAATTGTGTACGGATAAATTTGACAGCTTTACGAAAAAGTAGAAAAATGATTCTGACAGTTTTTTAACGGATATACTGCTCAAAGGTGCCATTGTTTTCAATTAAAACTGATGATAAATCTATGAAATTAATTAACTAACCGTAAATATATTGTTCTCTTATATAAAGTATATGAGAGTAAGTGTAAATAATCTATCCCTTGAAAGAAATATATGTATGTCGATCCCAAAAAAGGTTGAGAAGTGCTCCTACTATTTTTATTTGTAACTCTGTTCGAGCTAAGGTAAAAACTAGTTCAGATCACCACTTTGTAAGCAATCTCGCTAAGTTTGAAAGTCTTACGCAACACAGTCTTCATGCCTCTAGTTTACATCTATCTAATTAATAGTTAGAGCGCTATTCACATTGTTGTTTGTTGCATCCTTACATTCCGGACAATGTCCTCTTCAACCTTAATAAAGACCTAAAGAAACAAAGACTGACATTAATATGAAATTCATAAATTAAATGATAGTGTCAAATTGAAAATCAGAGAGAGAGAGAGAGAGAGAGAGAGAGAGAGAGAGAGAGAAGGAAGTGGCTGACAGACATACAAACGGACAGATGTTCAGACAGATAAACACATAGACATGGACACGTGAGATGAATAGATAAATAAATATGAAAAAAAAAGACTAAAAGTAATTTGCATAATTACACAGATAATGATCGGGATAAACGAACGAAGAGAGAAAAGACTGCCAAGAATACACCACCCACGAATACACTTACACTTACACACACACACACACACATATATATATATATATATATATATATATATATGTATGTATGTATGTATGTATGTGTGTGTGTGTGTCTGGGTGTATATATATATATATATATATATATATATAAAATGCGATGGATTAATTGTCGTCTAAATTACGCAAAAATGAAAACACTGACATCTCATTTAAACAAATATATATTCTAAAATTGCACAGAAATATCTTCAAATACTAAAGATTTATTCAATAAAATCCCCATTGCCTTTAATCACAGATGTAAGAGGTGATGTGGTTGCAAAGCTATGACTCGGTTCTTTTGCCTGTGTGGCATGTTCTATTACCAAACATGAGGTCTTTCAGTACCCTCACTCTTGAGCCAGGGCAGCACCACCTCCTCAAGAACTTATTGTAGGCCTCCGTGTTGAGTTTGTTGCCCTCAACAAATTCGGAAGTTATTCTCTCATCAGAACGATCAGGGTGAGTTTTCCGGGCTGTCATACCTTCGTAATCATTATTAGACTCATGTAACTTATCTTGAATCTTTTACACTGTCCTCGGATTGGCACCCAAGCACTGATAAATTTCGTATTGAAGCTTCTGGCGCGAATGTCAACGAGTACAGTATGTCATTTTCAAATGTCTGGCAGAATGAATTACATCATGGTGTTTTGTTTTTAACAGACAGTGTCCAACTGACCCTACTATACTGTGATTAAATAAAAGCAAACAATGCGCATGCGCAAAATGGCATATGTAAAATGACGTCAATTTACCTTTTGCATCCTCAGTATGTAGGCGTCTATATATATAATAATTTTAGGTATCACTTTACTTAAAAATGTTACTTAAATTTCGAGGAGTTAATAATTTATTATTATTTTTTGCAGGAGTGATTTTGAGAGTTCTGTAAAATTTCCGGCGAAACTGTTGAAGCTTTCGATAACTTGGCAAGTGCTTAAATTAATGATTTTACTCAAATTCCTTGAACATCTTTGTTGTGCATCATTATTTCACACATAAACATAAACACACACACACACACACACACACACACACACACACACACACACACACAAATATATATATATATATAATAGGAGGAGACAGGACGGGTTGCATAAAATATACCAATTACAAAATTGGTTCGTCGCCACTCTAACAAAGAAAGACGCTTGTGTTGGGGTAAAGAATGAAAAAAAAATCACTTGAAATGAGCGTGATTCATAAACAAAAACTCCGACGCGGAAATAAAGACCAAATGCTAGAAGAAAGACCAAAGCGAAATAGATGAAAAACACGCGCACAATAAAAAGAGGGAGTGTGAGACGGATGTGAAACGAAATCTTCCACCATATTGTCTAAAAGCAAAAAAGTATTTAAAAATCTCACTAAATTGATATGTACTCATTTATCACCAGAAAGACTATTTTATTCTGGTAGGCATATGAAGATAATAATGAATGGAATGCTCATGTTAGCTAATTATGGGAGAGTGGTTTGTTCAGTTTCTTTATCACCAACCTTCTTCCCCATTAATCATCGTGCCATGCAAGAGACAATATATTTACTTTGAGCAGGTCTATTGGTACACATAACTCTAGCCAGATTAACACTTACCAGGAGAATCATATTGTTTTATTTAGTGTTCAGTGACGAGAAGTTCAACTGTCATCCAAGTGGTTCTCTTTTGCTTGTGAACATTACTTTCAGGGTCCAATACCCGAGAACATATAGTCTTAATACCCGGCATGATGGTGCCGGTTACTTTAAGTTACAACGCTCGCTTCCTTTTTCCAGTTGAACATTAATGTGTACATCCAGATTGTTGCAGCCATTCCTGCAACCGAAAGAGACGAAATATTCCAGAAGGATTATGTCGCGTTATTAAGAATATTATGAATGCAAATGAATATGCTATGCAAAATGGTCAGTAAATCAGATGGCCGACACGATCGCCAAACATGTCTCCCATTGATCTGTGCGACGTATTTTGGGCTGTGGGTATGTAATATTAATATAGAATGAGTACTGTACCTGTTTACAGCTTAATGTCTGCGTTAAACTAAGAAAAAGAAAATCGTGTGATTTTCTTTAAAACCGTCAAATCTGAACAAAAACTATTTTTCAAACATTTCATGCTATTAGCATCCATTTTGTCACAAGAATCAGGAGAACCATCATCAGAATTAACACTTGACCGATCGAAAAGTAACAGGATCATTCTTTTGTAAGATCGAATTCTAATTATAAGGAAATTTCTGTAATATTCATTTCTGCAAAATATCTACCGCTTAAACACGGCGAATGTTAACGCGTAAATTATTGTCACAGATAAAAGGGTTTTGATTTTATTGTCGTAAATGATAGGTGCAAGTAAGGAGTGTTTAAAAATGAGTCAAACTGTTTTTAATGCTTTTTTTCATCATTTCAACCAAAGCAAGGCAATAATATCGCTAAGACGCAAAGTGGGAAATACTGGGAGTGAAAAAGAATGGGAGATCTTTAGAAGGAATAAAACCCCCAACCTTAAACATATAACAACAGAAAAACCTAGATTCTTTATATACATTATTTATATCCAGACTATGGTCATAATCTTTACTGTTTGTATCACAACGTTTTGACCGTTGTGTTCTCCGACCTTCCTCGGGTGTATATTGATCTGGGTAAATTCCAGGGATATCGTCGCCTTCTTACTTTTTATTTAGTACTGTTCAGTTATTGCTCGGCCATTTTCACTGAGTGTTAGTACGCACTGTCCAACTTCCTACTATGTCATTAAATTCATAGACCAACGCATTTATCCACTAGGACAACTTGATAGAGACATTTAAACCTAACCTTAAATGCAGATTAGGCTGCCACTGCTGATTAAGCCGCTGCTGGGTGTCATGTTTTGACTGCTGCTGCTGGCCAATTTTTTATTGTTGCAACTGCCGTTGAAGCCTTCCTGTCATTTGTCTTTCTTTAGCGGATCCCATATTATATTAAATTTCCATGCTAGCCCTACAACAAAACTCTACATAATCAAGCATATGTGCTGATTCTTTCAGACTTCTAACTCTTCCGTGTTCTTCGTTGTCCAGTATTTTCACTTCATTCTACAGTGGCTAAAGACCACCACTTTTCAGCCATACATGATCTGTCATGATCGATTTCATTATCTCACATCTCATTACGGCTTTTCAATGTTCCACAAGTCTTACCTTTAGGTGGCGGCTTGTTTCTTCTTTATATTCTTTGAGAATATAGGAGCCACATACAAATAAAGATTAATGAGAGTAAGTTTTCAACCGTAACAGCAGCAGCAATCAAAACATGGGCAGCAGCAGCAGTCAAAACATGACAGTCAGCAATAACAGTTTAATCGGCAGCGGCAGCTTAATTAGCAGTGAAAATTAGATCAAACTAAGTTTACTCCAGCATATAGCGAGAATGGCCTAGTACGCTAGTTTGTGAATCTGGTGACATAGTCGTTGTTAACTTAACAGTGCTAAATAAAAATATAAACTAAACAATATGCATAGACATATGCAGTGGAATGGGAATAGTTCACCCCGTAAATTAAATAAAGGGTTTACTTTGAAATTCCTTGTCGGTTGCGCAACAAATATTCGGATAATAGTCCTAATATAAACAGTGTAAATAATAACTTTTATCTTAGTAATTTAGACAAAAACTTACTCTACTACTGTTCAAAAGACCGGGCGTGTCTAAATAAATTGAAACACGGAAAAGAGATTAGAATCTTCAAAATGGAGTGCAGTTTTTTTTGGTTTTTTTTGTTTTTTTGTTTTTTTGTTTTTGTCAGATAAAGAAGTGTAAAATTACATTTGTTATTTTGCCCTGGTTATTTAGAATAAAACTATCCGTTTGATAAAGACGGCACCGGGATGAATCTAGGGGCCTACATGTTGATTGAAAAGTAACTCCCTAATTTATGTATGAATCCTGACTTAATACCCTGGGACTTTTTTCTTTGTGGTTCGTTGGAGGAGTAAGTGTATTACACCAAGCCAAAAAATTTAGAAGAAATTAAAGGACAAATACAAGAAGTTATGTCTTTCATACCATCAGGAATACTTGTAAAATCAGTTGACGTTATACATGAGAGATTCGAGAAGCCGGTTGCGAAATTTTGTGCCTATATTGAATGTTAAATAAAACATCATGCTAAACGCTTTTCTCTCATATACATTTCTTGTAAAAATTAGAGTTAATGAATAACTTATAAGTATCCTAAAATTGAGTTACTTTTCAATTATCTCATCTCTCTCTCTCTTTCGCTCTCTCTCTCTCTTTCTCTCTTTCTATCTATCTATCTATATATATATATATATATATATATATATATATATATATATATATATATATATGTCACCATAAGAAATTCTAAGGAAGTCTGGCAAATATAGAAACATTTACAAATATAAAAACGTTTACAAATATAAAAACATTTACAAATGAAAACTGTCACACTACATTAATCTCCTTAAGAATAAAATTATCAGAAATTACAAATTAGATTAACTCAACAACACAATATCATAATTATTACTCATTGAAATGGCCATACGATCACGTGAAATTTAACTTTTTTATATGTAAAATATATATTGGCTCTGTAAATAAATAATTTTAGTATTTGTCTGCATTTCTGAGATGATGTATTATTTAAACTATTCACATTATTCGGACTGTTGTCCTCATTTTTGTTGCCATTCGTAAGACGTTTCAGCCGTTGTATGCTCCGACTTTTTTCAAGTGCTAGGAATTTGGAACCCAACCCTTTATTACAATCACTGGGGTATATGAACTCACATTCCTTGCGTAGTAGTAATGCCTCGATTAGAAGTCATGCTTTGTCTCCCTCTAAACCTGCTAGTTACTTATTCACCGCACTGAAGAAGGCTGGGGCGTACAACGGCCGAAACGTCGTACAAATGGCAAGAAAGATGAGGACAATAGTCTGAATAATTTAAATACTATAAATAATTTTAATTACATTGAGACCTCTGGTTGAATCAGTTTTAATACTTAACTTTTAATAATTAATATTAAAATGATCTCTTCTGGGATTTTACTATCAATCCGTTTCTTTTGGAGTTCAACTTTCTTCAACTTGAAATCAATAACATCGCTTGATAAGACACAGTTAGTATCGAAACAAAATGGCTACTTTTGTAGTGATATTATAACATTTTTATGTTATAAATTCTAAATGAATATTATTCGCTTTTCTTTGTACTGAACACTTTTTAAGAATAGCCTTTTTTGTTTTTTATTCCATTCATACCTACACACCTATATACACACACACACACACACACACACACACACACACATATATATATATATATATATATATATATATATATATATATATATATAAGTAAAGAATACCTAGTGAGTCAGACAGACCTACCTAGATTTTTAAAACCATTTTTTCCTTCTTCGTAGATTCGTGGAAGGTTTTTTGACATATATATATATATATATATATATATATATATATATATATATATAGCTCAAAATATTAGAGGAACACTTTTTAATCAGAGTATAGCAACCTATCAGTCAAACGTTTGGGATATTGATCTGATCAGTTAAGTAGCAGAGGGGGTTGTTAATCAGTTTCAGAGAGGCAACAATGAGACACCCCCGACAAAACAGGAATGGTTGAGGCCACTGATACTTATTTTCCCTTCTCATTTCTTTTGGCTGATTTTTTACTGACTGACTTTCTACTGCTGTAGTTTTTCATTTCTCTTGGATTAACATCTCTGTTGATAGCATGGTACCTGGACGCTACAGAGGTTGCACAAGTAGTGCAACTCCTCCAGGATGGCACTTCAATACGTGCCGTTGCAAGAACGTTTGCGTCTCCCAGCACAGTCTCAAGAGCATGGAGAAGATTCCAGGAGACAGGTAGTTATTTCAGGAGAGCTGGACAGGGCCGTAGAAGATCCTTAAACCCTCAGCAGGATCGGTATCTGCGCCTTTGTGCAAGGAGGACCAAATGAGCACTGCCAGGGCCCTACAAAATGAACTCCAGCAGGCCACGAGTGTTTATGTTTCTGACCAAACAATCAAAAACAGACTCTATGAGGTTGGCCTCAGTGCCTGACGTCCTGTATGGGGGCCCTGTGCTCACTGCCCAGCACCATAGAGCTCGATTGGCATTTTCCATAGATCCCCATAATTATTAACTACGCCACTGGCGACCTGTACTCTTCACCGATGAGAGCAGGTTCAATCTGAGCACATCCGACAAACGTGAAAGGGTCTGGAGATGCCGTGGAGAACGTTATGTTGCCTGCAACATCATTCAGCATAACCGATTCGGCGGTGGGTCAGTGATGGTCTGGGGAGGCATATCCCTGGATGGACGCACCTACCTCTACAGGTTAGATAATGGCACACTGACTGCTATTAGGTATCGGAATGAAATCCTTGGACCAATTGTCAGAACATATGCTGGTACAGTGGGACCTGGGTTCCTCCTGGTCCACGACAATGCCCGACCTCATGTGGCTAGAGTATGCAGACTGTTCCTGGAGGATGAAGGAATTGATACCATTGACTGGCTTCCACGTTCACTTGACCTAAACCCACTAGAACACCTCTGGGGCATTATGTTTAGGTTCATCCGGTATCGCCAGGTTGCCCTAAGACTGTCCAGGTGCTCAGTGATGCCCTAGTTTAGATCTGGGAGGAGATCCCCCATCACCATTCATCGTCTCATTAGGAGCATGCCCGACGTTTGATTTACCCCTCTATAGAGTTATCATTTTCATTTCTATCAAATTATGTGGCAACATTCTGATACTAATACATCACCAGATGTATTTTCGAACTGTTCCTCTAATTTTTTGAGCAGTGCATATATATATATATATATATATATATATATATATATATAATTTGTTCAAAATAAATCTGCGGCTGAAGCACACAAAATTTCTATTGAGCAGGCGCAAGCTGAACTTTCAGAATCATAAGGAGTTGATCACACAACGGTTTCGAAATGTTTGAAATCATTCGAAATGATTCAAAAGAAAGGACATTGGGTGCCGTACGAATTGAAGTCGAGAGACGTCGAGCAGCGTCTTGTCCCTTGTGAACAACTGCTTCAAGGGCAAAAAAGAAAGACATTTTGTATCGTATTGTGAACAGCGATGACAAGTGGATACGCTACGATAATCTTAAGCGTAGAAGATCGTGAGATAAGCCCGGCCATGAGTCAACATCGGAAGCAAAGCCGAATATTCATGTTTCGAAGCTTCTGCTTTGCATTTGGTGGGATCAGCTAGATGCAGTTTATCATGAGCTGCTCAGACCAACCGAAACCATCGCAGGAGATTTACGATCGACTTCAATTGACGCTTTTGAAATAAGCATTAAAGAAAAACGACCACTATACGAGCAAAAACACGACAAAGCCATTTTCAACATGACAACGCTAGACCCCATGTTGAAAAAGTAGTGAAAACCTACTTTGAAATGCTTAAATGGGAAGTTCTACCGTATTCACCAGATATTGCCCCATTCGATTATCACTTATTTTGATCGATAGCACATGGCCTGGCTGAGCAGCACTTTTATTCTTATGAAGATGCAAAAAAATGTGTTAACTTGCGGTTAGCCTCAAAAGACGTGTCGTTTTTCCAACGTAGAATTGAAATCCTGTCAGAAAAACGGAAAAAAGTAGTGGTTAGCGATGGATAATACTTTCAGTGACATGTTTCTTCTTAATTTTTCTAAATAAAACTTTACTTTTCATGAAAAATCAGTAAAACCTATTCAAGGTCCTAATATATATACATAATGATGACATTGTGGTCAACAACCAACTGCGATAGTCAGTTTTATGGTCAAAAGTAGTCGTCAGTCTGAAGATTGCGTTTAAGGATAAGACTGTTGCCTCTGAGTGTTGACCACAATGTGCATTTTTTTTTACATACGCTCTATCCCTAATATCGAGAACTTTAACTCATAAACATAGAATACTTTTCACACTCCACCCACGTCTATTGAACAGGTGTAGAGGCTCATCCCTTGTTCCCTGTTTAGGATGTGGTTTCCGGCTTTCTCTTTTCCAATCTTTTCAGTTTCTTTTTTGTTTCTTTTTTTAATTGGAGTAGGTAGACTGAACTATCGCCCGGCTCACACTCCACCCACGTCTATTGAACAGGTGTAGAGGCTCATCCCTTGTACCCTGTTTAGGACGTGGTTTCCGGCTTTCTCTTTTCCAATCTATTCACTCTTACGTAGCCCCCTGCACACCAGTGGCCTTACCGCCTTGCTTGGTGTGATGTGATTAAAATATATATATATATATGAAGGTGCTCAAATCTATCTCTCGTATTTTCTTTAAGTTACCAACACGTCTGTTTGTCTATCACATAAATAAAGAAGTAAATTGAACAACTCCCCGCTGTTACCGTTGTCGGCCATTGATCTTTGCAATCTAATCCTTCAGCATCAATTACGGATCTACGACTCTAAAACAAACGAGATGAAACAAAAGATTTTTTCTTTATATCGTAAAAACATCCAAGAGACGTCAATTGTAGTCACGTCAGTTGTAATCGAGTGAAGGTCAGATATCAATTAGGTTTGAAGTAAAAAAAGGCTTTAAGTTTCTATTCAGGTGCCGGGTTGAATAGGCACGTTATCGAACACTTGTAATCGAGATCATATTGAAAAAGCGCTTACCTAGTCGACTGTTAAATTTTTCGATGAATTAAATCATTACTTAGCTGGTACCGGTTTAAGAGAGATGCTTAAAAAAAGAAACAAGACTTCCGAAATATATATATTGGTGTCAGTCAGCGAGTCTACCTCTGAGCTATGGGTGCTCGGTAGAAGAAGGGATACTTTTAGCGTGGGATATACCACGTAAACATATGCCAGTAACTGAAAGTGTCCTAATTCATTACAGAATAAATGATAGGTAGATGCTAGAGTAGCTATTTTTTTCACAGTCTACCATTCTTCCAGAGTGCTCAATCCGGGTGTGAGAGCGTAAATAATCATCCGCAGACAGATCTGTTTCGCTATATTTCAGCTCATCAGTACGGTTAGACATCCGATTGCTTTTACCCGGGATTGAAACCGGACCGAATTGACATCAGTCGGCGTTTCTACCTCTGAGGTATGGGCGCTCGATAGAAAAAGGCAGACTTTTAGCGTTTTATATATATATATATATATATCAGCATGCGGTGTAGATATAGAAGAATACAAAGGAGTATCCTTTACATACAGTGGTAGGATAACTATCTAAGAGAGCTCTAAATATATATGTATATAAATACATATTGAGCAAATATAAGAAAAAAATTAAGGCAGACACGTTATTTCATGGTAAGTATGGGCCTATTTCGCGCGAACCATCATCAACTTCCGTCTTTATTGAACAAAAGATTTTACACGAATGAAATTCACAAAACCTAAAAAAAAAAAACGAATAAAAATAAAGTTTGCCCCCTTAAAAGAGAAAATGTAAGAAAAAATACATCATTACACCAGTTCGGCGAACACACGCACATATCTATACATAAGCATATATATATATATATATACAACATATAATCAAAGAGCACGCGTAAGAGTGGATGTCAACAAAAATCAAAAGATATATTCAGTATGTCAGTTAAACTGCTGAACGTTACATTTGAAACGTAAAGAAAGTGGGTTAGGTGAGAGAGAAAGAGAGAGGCGAGAGAAAAGAGATAGCGTTAAAAAGAAAGGGTAAGTATCTTAAAGCGTAAACGAAAACGAAAGAAGAAGAAAGAAGAGAGAAATAAATTTAAAATAGAAGAAAAGATGATAGAAGAAAATGAAAATAAAGAATAAAAATAAATATTATATATTAACGGAGAAAGGATAAGAAATTAGAGTCTAAAAAATTAAAAATATATTTAAGAGATTATAGTTAGTTAATCCGTTGTGATCACAAAATCATCACACCACTATATAATCAAAGTTAACTAATTATACAATCAACAAAACAAATATAATAAAACATAAAATTTAAAAAATTTAAAAAATTATAATTTCAAAGTAAGCCTAATTATTCTATTTAAATTTAGTTATTTAAACCTAATTATTTAGTTTAAAAATAAATTTACATATTACTAGTGAAAGGATAAGGAATTGGAATTTTTAAAAACCTAAGAAAATTAAACAATTAAGATATACAAGTTAATCAATCCGCTTTAATAACAATTACCACCACACCACTATATAATCAAAAATATACTAATTATTCGGTTTATAATACAATAATAATAATATAATAATGTAGGTAAATTTTTCGGTCAACCGTATATATATATATATATATATATATATGACGGAGAAGGAAAGAGTTTACAACACGCCACAAAAGAATTAATTGCATTATTTAATTTCACATATCCTCATACATTTTTAAACTATATGGTAAATATGAGCAAAATCTTAAGCAAAAATATTTACCTCAAATTATGAAAGATCTGTTTTTAAACCATGGACCAAAAGTATATACTACACTGCTCAAATGACAGTCAAACAGACGCTTTGTTTGGAAGGGTTGCAAGTTGCTTTCGATACATTGCTCTTTTGTTGATATATTTGGCTACGTTTCTTGGTGAGATCTTGTACATTCATTTAATTTTCTACATTCATTTAATTTTTCAAACATGAATAAACACATTAAATTGGTTTCGAATCCAGAGGAACTGATGATCTACTTCAGGTTGATTCTGATATTCTTAAACCATTGATTGGTCGTATTGGTTTGTTTAAGATCTTTGTCCAGCTGAAACAACTAATTGCACTTCATTTTCAAGAAGATTGATTAATATAAGGACGTTCTATATCTAAGTAGACGACTCCGTTTGTTCTTTCGATTATATGAAGTCGCCGTCTTCTGTGTAATGAAAAAAAGAACCCTGTACCGTTACATTACCACAGAATCACAATTAAGAAGACTTTCTATGGCTTGAATTATCACCTCTCCAAAAGATAATATTACTGAAGGCATCTGGCTTATCATATTTCAGGCATATTTTGAATCCATTCCTTGATCAGCTACTAAAAATTTGATTCACTGTATCGTGAGAGAAGATTTTTCTTTCCATAATCTATCATACACATCGATAAGTCTACTGCTACTACCACATATGGACCCGTGTCCCTTCTATTTGCATTGAGCTTCTTGATAAAACCCAAAGAAGAATCAGCATTATTAACGGTCATGATCTGGCGGTTCGGTTCCAATTTCAGTCACTTTCCCACCACCGTAAGCTTGCCTTTCTCTGCTTTTTCTATAAATACTTTCTTGATAATTTTCGAATGTGCTCTTCACTATGGTATCGAGACTTTGAATTTAAGCGCATTACTTAACTGTCGTCGAGATCTCACCAATTTACAGTTGAGCTGGCTAGATATAAGTTCTATGTTAATAGTTTCTTTTCTCGCACTTTTCGGTTGTGAAACTCCCTTCCGGCTCCATATTTCCCAGTTAACTTTAATTTAAAAAAAATTAAATGCTGTTAAATCACCATCTACTTTGCTACTCATCACTATTTTTTATTCCTGGTTATTATTAATTTTGCTGTCCATAATTCTTCCACACCTTGTAATATCTTATATGTTAGTGTCTTTACTGTCTTGCATGGTGTAATACCAATTAAAACATAAATATATAAATTCGTTTCTTGAATTTTTTACTTTTTGGAAAAATAAAATGCATATTTGGTATAATCTTTCAATAAAATATAACAAACTTTATATAATGTAAAATATAAACCCTTTTGTGGCATGTATTGAATATTCATTTTAATATATATATATATATATATATATATATATATATAGTCATCCGCAGACAGATCTGTTTCGCCGTATCACAGCTCATCACTACGGTTAGACTAAGCAAGTATTGATAAAATACATTTCCAGAACTGCTTCTCACAATTCATTGGGGAGATTTGCATAAATTAAAAAAAATTATGCATGAACACAGAAGGAATCTTATACACAACAATTTATCAAATGCATTAGTTATATATAAAAATAGATCCAACCGCAACTTTGATCTAAAGAATGCTACACTTATTAAAAGAGAAACTTACTTAGATGGAAAAATCTTGAGAGCGCCGCTATCGAATCTTATCAAAATATTCGTCCCGGATTTTTCAAATATCTCCAATCCTGAAACCAAACCAAAATATATAACTATAAAAATGTTAAAAAATTAAACGAAAACGCATGTTATTTAAAATATATAATTAATTCCAAACTGAAACAATTTAAATATTAACTTGCATAAATATCTAAAACATCCTTTACTCACTTTTGTTTATTAGACCTTAAATTATGTCACTTAGCATCCGCCATAACTTACCTAGACTTTTCAGTTAACCTGATGAATATTTATGAACATTTTCGAAATTTAACAAACTTGAAAAACTGACAATATTTGCGCATGTGTCTATAAATAAGTCTTACAAAACTTGATGATGTCCTTTATAGCAAGTTTTCCTTTTGTCTTTGCTCATATTGAAATTTCACACACACACACACACACACACACACACACACACACACATACACACACACACAAACATGTATATATTGTATTTAGGATGCAATCTCTCTTTTATACAAATTTCGTTAAAGACGAGGCACTGCGATAAATATTTTTATTTAATTTTTCTTGTGCACGTACAATTTTTTTCTTGTGTACGTACAATTGATTTTCAGTTTGATCAAAAACACAGTCCCTTAAATAATTATATTGGTCATACCATTACATGCCTAGACGATTCCCGTTACACCAATCTGCTCATAGACCAATTAGGACTCATTTAAACACACACGGAAATCTACCAACCTCCCTTCGTAACATTCTAGTAGAAAATAAACGTATAATAACCTCATCGGCATATAAAAATAATTTAGAATAAAGGAAGCGTTAATCAAAAATAAAATGCCAGTGCACAATAACATTAAATATGAGAATGGCCACAACGAATCTGTTTTTTTCCAAAATATGATGATGTTCTATTAGTATATTCCCATGATACTGATATACCGGATCTTGTAGATAAGCTTAAGTCGAACATATAATAGAATTTACACACGTAATGGAAGAAAGCAATACTTTACCTTTCTTAGACATCATGTCAGACCAAATTGACATCAGCCTAAGACTTAGTTTCCATCTAAAATCATCTAATAAAATGACCTAATAAACGTCTATTCCCATCACAACAACAAAATAAAATGATCATTGGTTTCTATTAAGAGCACTCAGAATGTACATACCTCAATATTTCCAAGAAGAGGAGTCAGTCAGTCAAGTGCCATACATGATACACACTTTGGCCCAGTCAGTCATGTCTCTTTCAAGACATGATCGGCCAAGCGTGTTTCACGTATGGCACTTAACTGAATCACTATGCAGTGTTAATCATATGTTCACACCGTTCAAACTGTTGATATCTACAATTCCTATATTGGTTAACACTTTCTCCATGAATATAGAAGCATTTTAAACTATATATATATATATATATATATATATATATATATATATATATGTGTGTGTGTGTGTGTGTGTGTGTGTGTGTGTGTTTTAAGATAGATTTTTCTTAATATTGTGGAACAAGTGTGTTAATGATGTTTAACATTTTGTATGAAAAATTTAAATGCTAATGTCAATCGCTACATTACTGGTAAGCCTTGTTCAGTACAAGATTTCAAAGTAACATTTCGCCCATTTTAACTTGTATCAGACCCAGGTTAGAAACTTTTCATCTAAAAAGATTATAGGACTAGTAATATGGCTGAGATAGCGGCGCCATAGGTAGGCGTTCTAGCCTAAATATAAAGATAGAATTTCGAATGTTGGATTTCAGTAAATTAACACCGAGATCAACAGACAAAACATAACGAAACAAGTGCGAATCATTTAGACGTAGTGACGCAGAAGAGGATAGAGTTGCCGATATTAAATCGAGTGTTGTGTGGGGATCATTTGAAGCTGAGGGTCAAAGGTGTCTGTCGCCGATAGCGTTGATAAGTGACGCCGAGATCTTGGTGTACATTGCATTCTCGCCATTAGTTTCTTATAAAGGCTGTGATAAAACCCCCAACTTTATGTCCGGTTAACCCTAGACAGTGATTCAGCCCTTTCAAGTATTTAGCTTCTCAGATTTTACAAGTAAACGAATGAATTCACAGTTCAAAAATTGACGGTCAAAAAGAATAAAGGAAATTCTTAATTACGTCATGCATATATATATATATATATATATATATATATATATATATATATATATATATAATGGATATGTCTGTCTATCTCTGCGTGTTTGTGTGTCTCCTCTGAAACTTTTGGTTTGATTTCAACCAAAATTGAGTCACTTGTTGATCATGACATGAACCTTTGATGTACACAAGAATTTTCGAATCGATTTACAGGGTACGGTAGAAATCACCAAAACGCTTAGAGTTTACGAACTCTTCTCCTCCAGAACGCCTTATGCGAATTTAATCAAAATCAAATAACTTGTAGATCAAGGTTCGAACCTTTGATCTACACAAAAAATGTTTGAATCAATGAACATAATTTCGGTTGGTCTTTTGTGCACTTTTATGCATTTCTTCAAGACGCTTTACTCAAACTCAACCAAAATCTTATCACCGGTAGATCAAAGTCTGATACCTTGATATTCAAACGTTGGGGCAAAAATTTGGGGAAAATATTGCTTTTTGCGATCATTTATTTCTCAGAAACGCTTAGTTGCATTCCAGCAAAATTGGTTCTTTTTGTAATTGCTACTTTATCATATGCCATAACAATTTCACGTTTTCTACAAGGGGTCAATCCCTCCCAAGTTGCAGAGACAATGCATCCACTTCTTCTGTGTCACAATGTCATCGCATCACAAGTTCCCGTAACGTCTGCCCCGTTTATCCAATTGTACATACATCAATTTCATTTATTCGCAAAATTGATCAAGCATGAATCTCGTTTTACAAATACAACAAAAATCAATACTCACTTCGCATTTATTAACTTACGCGTTACAGCAACCTCACACAGAAGCTTTTTAAATAAAAACTTGACCTTACCATTTCAATATAACCAGTAAAAACACACATGAGTAACGCCGATCTATACAGCTAGGATAGATAGATAGATCTAAACTTATTTATAAATGAAACCTTTTCTCTGTGTGTATGTGTGTGTGTATGTGTGTTGTCTGTGTGTGTGTGTATCCGTTACCTATAGACTCCGAAACGGTTGAACCGATTTTCTTGAAAATTTACAGAGTTGTACTACAAGCGTCTGCGAGTGTTCTTAGCTAGATTTTGTGTCGAGGTACCCCCGATAAATATCGAAAATCGGTAATCGAAAAAATCGGGTTATAGAAGGAGTGGTCCGATTTTAATCAAATTTGATACACTCATAGACAAAGACATAAGAAACGATATTCAGAAATTTCAAGATTGCAGTTCTTACAATAGTGCAGAAAATCGATAATATATATATATATACATATATATATATATATAAAAGGCAAGATGTTTGTGTATGTGTCTGTTTATCTGCCTTTATGTCTGTATTTTTTCAGCCCTTTTATTTTAGTTTTTGCTTCGGGTTTGGATCTAAGTAGATATAATTGTAGTTCTTAGTCTCAGCCTTGATACCATTTACTCAGAGGACTTATTTAGCCTTCAAAATTCAGTTTACGACGAAAAAAACTTATTTGATATCGATACCAGGAAATCAAAATTTGACTTACATCCATTCATTTTTCTGGAAACTGGAAACAACTATTGCTTTTTAGTCTTTCGTGGCAACGTCCATGAGTCTTTGCTCCAGAACCATGGATTAGTTTTAAAGCTTTCATTAGACCCGAGCAACACCGGGCTATACTGCTAGTAGATAGATAGATAGATAGATAGATAGATAGATAGATAGAAAAGGAAAACTTAGCCGACGCGTTTCATCCTCAAGAATGTCATTTTGTAACAATTTTCTATATGCAAAACTGAGAATGTTTGTTATTTTTCGAAATTCCTTAGTTTAGGAACGCTCATAAATAATTATCAGATTAGCTGAAAAGTCTAACAAGCTAACAAGCTATGGAGGAGACGACATGACACAATTCAATGCCTAATAAGCAAAAGTGAGTTTATGGTGTTTTAGAAAATTTTATGCAAATTAGTCTTTCAATTATTTTAGTTTGTGATTAATTTATATGTTATATATTTTTAATAAAATAAGTTTTACAAATGTTTTTATAATCGTTTCACTCCAAGCAAGGTCATGCCACCACTGGTGCGCTGGGGGGGGGGTACAATGAGAGGAGACAGAAGAAGTAGATGGTGATATTCTCTGAGTAGATTCTTACTTGGAAACTAACTACATCAGGAAGATCATTGATGAATATCAGGAAGAGCGTAGGACCTAGTGTTTTGGCGCACTATCTACATTTTAATGAGCTTTTCCTACTTTATAAATACTAATCTGCGAGACTTCCTAAAGGATGCATACGAGACGCAGTGTAACTTGACAGTTCGGACAGACACTTCTGACTAATAACACTCATATTTGTCTATATATGTTCTCTTATTCCGTTACACTGGTTCAGCCTACCTTCTTCTTTTCGTGGCTTTCTTCCTGGCCCTAAAAGGCCACAACACCTAGGATAGAGCCTTGAGAGACATCACGTTCACATCAAAGAGTTCGGAAGTATTCCCATTCAGAACGATTTAACAGGAACGATTAGATTAAATTGAACAATTGTTCAGTTGTACCATATCCCTGTAGAGTGCACAGAAGACCAGTAGGCCAAATGCTATCAAACACTTTCGAGATATCCAGAGCAACAGCCCGTTCTTATCAATGGCCTGATATAAATACTTGATGATGATTGTTAGAACATCAGCAGTAGACCTGGCAAAGCGGAAGCCATGCTGCTTGTCAGAAAATAATTTGTTGGGTGTGAGATTCTGAATCGTTTCAGCATTGATAATAGCCTCGATCATTTTGCCAAAAAGTGACAAGAGACCAATAGGTCGATATTTAGAAGGGTCGGAGGGCTCTCCAGAGTTTTTAAAAGCAGGAAATACAGAGGAGGACTTCCAACAAATAGGGAAGCAAGAGGCAGCAAGGCAATAGTTAACCGAGCATAACAGTGACAGACGGAGACACATGTAGGAACGGTCTATAAATTCAAGAGAAATCATCCTAGCTTAAGGGAAATGTTTACTAAGATAAACATAGATATGGACATTAGAGTCATTCCTAAAGAGGCAAAAGTAACCAGGAATATAGAAATCAGAGGAAGGTTAGCTAAGATGTCAAGGGAAGTTTTCGTAGAGGAAAGATTCAAAGATGCAAAAGTTGGTACGAATACCTCGGACGTTCAATAAAGAAGCGTTAACGGGTTTAGGTATTTCTTGTTTAGCTGGTTTAGTTTTATTTCTTTCTTTGTGTGTTGTCATGATTAGAATTCTTGGTAAGGAGTAAGTAATACTATCAATCAGCCGTCAAATGCAACATATATTGGAAGGGAACTGGCGCAATCTGCAGAATAATATGGCCTCGGACACCCATCCATGTGTGACATGATATTACTCAAGAACCCTGATATTACTCAAGAGCTGATTGCGAAATATTAAGAAGCACATAAAGTATATTCAGAATTTACGCAAAAGCTTTACATGCATGGAGTTAGTAGTATCATATATCTGTTTATATATATAAAAGTAAACTCAATTCTAGTTTAAAAGACTCCGTTAAAAACAAAGTAGGCAAAAATAAGCAGAAACTTCATAAACGTTACATTATTTGGTTTAACCCACCCTGCAGCGGTAATGCCTAAACAAACAGTGGAAAATTCTTCCTAAATTTAATTCAACTATTTCCCTAAACTAAAAAAGAATTTCAACAAAAATAATATTAAAGTTAATTATAATTGAATTAAGAACATCGATAAATATCTTTAACAACATAACAATGATATTAAATTAACACATGGCCCACCCGCATAATAACAGTTACCCTATTACTAATAACAGTAAGCCTTCTGAAAATAATTGCAACAACGGAAAAAATAAGAACTGTCCATTGAACGGTCAGTGTGTGTTCGTAAGTATTATTTACAGAGCCTTGCATGAATTCGGATGACGATGTTAAATTTTATTTTAGAGTCACAGTAAATAAATGTCTTACTAACCATTGTCTTTAAACATTAGTAAATACTTTAAAAGTATCACTTTACCTACATATTATTATTAATACACTCAAGTAACACTAATTTACTGAACAAAAAAGCGAATTGATGACCACCTGCTGCCAGAGAAAAAATACTTGCTCAAGTACTTAGACACGGATTAACATTAACTCGCCTATGCGTTTGTTTGTTTGTTTGTTTGTTTGTTTCTTTCTTTCTTTCTTTCTTTCTTTCTTTCCACGTAAATAATTATTATTAATAATTACGAATTAGCCCCTCTTTAAATATACCCCTCAGAATGTTTTTTTAATTTTTAAACTTTTTAATTTGCTTTTTATCTTCATGTAATTTTTGTCTATTCAAATCATGCTCTCTATGAATTTAAATTAATACCCTGACATTGTAAGATCAAACTTCCACGATCATCGAGAGAACTTAAATTAAAATCTCTTAAACGATCAGTGTATAATATGCACCTGATAATTGCGCAGTGCGTGAAACTCCAAGTCGTGCCCTCGACGTAGGATAATAATAATAGTAATAATAATAAAAAAATTATATATATATATATGTGTGTGTGTGTGTGTGTGTGTGTGTGTGTGTGTGTAATTATGAATTAAAAGTACATTGTGACACGGAAATTTTTATGTTTCTGGATAGAATCTTGTCATCAGGTAATGTTGGATGTTGGTTGTGAAAATAATTTACATTTACATACAAAAAAACATCGGTTTGCTATTTATGTATGTGTATGTTCCTTTTAACTAATCAGAATAAAGATTTACTTTGAAATTTGGACAGTAGTTTTTAGGGAATACATACTTAATCTTTTCTTCATTTTACTTTTTTCTCCTTAATGATCAAAGTGCCCATTGCTAAGCATTCATCCTGCCGATATATGTCTGATCCTAACCCGAAGTGTGTTGTTTGTGTGCAGAAAGTCACCATCTCCATCAGTTATCTAGTAGAATACTGGTACATTCTCCGAGGAGTAAGTCCGAGGCCAGTCTGTATCTGACTACCGATAGTGCCTCCACCGTGGGTACCTTGGTGAACAGACTCACCACATCCAGGCTCACCATCTGGTTGCATTGGATAAAAGCATCTTTGATAGGTTCCACGAAGTAGGCGGAGCCTCTTTTGGTAGTCATGAGTTATAGGGAGATAAATCATAACTACCAAAATGGTTTACGCAAGGAATGAGAATGATATACTCCAGTGATTGTATTAATGATTTCGTAACACAATATAACAACTGGAAAATAGTGACCTCGTGAAATACCAAACACACAAAAACCAAAATTGCCTCGAATGAAGCCTATGACTACTGTTTGTTGATTAGTACATGGAAGCATTCACTAAAACTTGAATCCAGGTAAAACCATCAGAGTACAGATTTATCATCTGATAATGGCATAAAAACTGCAAAATTTAAGCCTCACCTTGAATAAATGTAAAACAAAAACAATTCTTTTATAACACCTGATCGCATTTTTCGCAAATGGCTCTGAGAAATTGAACCAGCTGGGTGACGAATTCTGCCTCACCCAGCTTACTACAACTCTCTCCGAACGACAATCACTTTTCCACGTATTTTAGCAATTTCTTGTAAGATATGGTCTTCATCAGAAAAGCAGCAACTCAAACAGCTTCGAGGAAGTCACCGGTTGCAAGATTCCATAACTCTACGCTACCAAAACGACTAGATTTGTTTATAAAAATTCAAATGACAGTTGACCAATAAGTTAAAATTTGGCTAGAAAAAAAAAATGTAGTGTCTTTTTTTTTTTTTTTTTATATGAAGGGGTACAAAAAAACTACTACTTACCTTAACTCTTTTTTTTTATATGGTCATCACTGTTGAAGGTTCTTACTTAAATTCTCAGCTGAAATATTTTCTTTAGCACTCATATTTTACGTCTCCTCATTTAATACTGTTGTATTTCCTTAGGAGTCCTAATCCTTATTCGACAGCTGAAGTTTCTGTGTGAATTCTCTTTTTTCTGTCGCCAATTGATATCCGGTGGTAGTTTTCCTAGTTCGCCAAACTGCTATCAGGCGACAGTCATCTTCATCGCCAAAATGATATATCTCGAAAAGGGATACAGTGTAAATAGATCAGTTGAAGAATGTTACTCAACACCAGGAATAAGGTATAACAGATTTATTGTACTAAGGTACAATTAACAATAATACACATATAGGCAAGCAACAGGTTGGAGTGGAATAGACTATCGAATAGTGAATGCCTTCGCCTAAGACCTTCCTTTTTCGTACCGCTCGTTATCGTCCTTTATCAGGTAGAGTATTCTATTCTAAGGGGATGGCAGGATGTTCCACTATAACAAGATATTATCAGAGACACAAGATCCTATTTATAGATATTATCGGAGACAGGAGATACCATGTGTAGGCACTGTCAAGAGACAGGAGATGCCATGTGTAGGCACTGTCAAGAGACAGGAGATGCCATGTGTAGACACTGTCAAGAGACAGGAGATGCCTGGTGTAGGCACTGTCAAGAGACAGGAAATGCTAGGTGTAGGCGTCACCAGAGAGGTGGGAAGCCAGATGCACACGCCAGCAGAGACATGGGAAGCCAGATGCACATGCCACCAGATGCAAGATGCCACATGTAGACACTATCAGAGACACAAGATACTATATATTGCACAACTCAGCAATTTAAAGAAAATTCTTATTTTTTGTTTTTGTTAATTTTGCTTTATTATTTTGAATCAGGTCACCTTCTTAAAGGTCAGTATCAAGGACACATAGAGCAGTGGTGGCTCTTTGAGCTGGAGACACCTGGGGCTTCTAATAAGTTCCGTGCATAAATGTGGTGGGGTGCCTCTGCTGCTTGCCTCTTTTGGTGGGCCTGGTCAGTATGACTGAAAAATGTACTTGTAAACTGTAAAAAGTTTAATTTTGGCCTCATGTTTGAGGTCAATTGAGTTGTCTGTCTTTAAGAAACATTGTTCAAATTTAATTTAATTAATAATTGAAATGCACTGTATAAATGAAGATATTTTTTTTTATTTTGAAATGCGTAGGTTTAATATTTAGTTATTATTTTTACCTTGTTTTCACTTTATTATTATTGTATATTTAAATGACAAACATAAGCACAGTCATTTCTATTTATTTACAGCTTCTATTTAACCTGTTAACAGCTTGAAGTGTTGTTTAATTCTTTGCAGCTCAAGAATTTGTCTATGTAAATCATTGTAAAAGGAAGCTGTTAGTTATAAATCCAAATGGATACACATAAAACACAATGATCATCAAAGACATTATGTATGAATATAGAAGTGTTCTATAATTCAAAAAAAATTTTTTTTAATATGACCAGATGTGACAGGCATCAAATATTGTTGTTACATCTGGTTTGGTGCTTCTGCTATGTATTTAGAGGTTTTTGCTAAAATTCAAAGAAGAATCTGCATTGTTATCAGTCATGACCTAACATTTCAGCTACAGTTACTTTTCAACTGCTTTTTTTTTTTTTTTTTTTATAAATATTTTCATGGTAACTTTTTTTTAGTTTAATCATTTCACCCCAAGCAAGGCAGGAATGCCAATATCACGCAGGGTTTTACAGAGAGTGAAAGTGAGAGAAAAGACGTGATAAGCTTTCTTCTTTGATTCCTGGATTTTATGAATTAAAGCACAGTTCTAGATTAGTGGTAAAGTCTCGTCATTTTACAGTTGAAGTGGTTAAAACATAACCATAAATTCTATGCTAACAGTTTCTTTTATTGCCCTTCTTGCTTATGGAACTCTCTTCCAGCTTCTTGCTCTCCAGTCAACTTTGATTTTCAAAAATTTAAATGCAATGTCTTCTTTTATTGGTCCCTCTCTTTAATGATGCTTTTCTTTTTTTCATATTTTTTGATGTTCCGTAACTTCTTGAATCTTTGTGGCTTTATTTTTTGCTTGGGTAAATGATTAAAAAACAATGTCTTTTATTCTGAAGCATAATTATAAACTTTATGAATATGAGAGCTCTTTTTTTATTTTTGTACTCTGAGTAAGATAGATTTATAACTTTTGAAGTTTATTTTCTTCTAAGCAGATCATGATTAAAACCTGACTGCTGTTTAAACTGAGGTTTGAGGCTTGAACCTCAATGTATATATTCATTCGAATGATGATTTTAAATTTATTTTGGAGCAACTGCTAACATGTGGAAATATTGTTTTAATAAATACATGTCTTTAAACAACTGTAAATACAATGAAAGCACTACTTTATCCTCATATTATTGGAAATTAAAAAACAATAACAAAAACCCAATTATTACAAATATTGTTGCAAAAACCAAATATTATAAGGGAAAAGGAGACAGATGTAACCTATGCCTTTTAAAAAACTTCTTAAATCATGTAAATAACCCTAATCTACTTAACAAAGAAATGAATTAATGAGCGTATGCCGCCATAGAAAAACATACTTAAATTTTTAGACCCTGATTGATACAGATTCTTCTATATGTTTGTCTCTTTCTTTTTTCACTTCTTTACTTTCCACCTTTCTTGCTTTCTTTGCCCTACGAATATTACTATTAATAATTATGAATTATGCCCCTTTGAATTAATTTCTCTGCATTTCAATAAATTTTTTTTAATTTAAAATTTTAATTTTAACTTTTTATGGCCATGTAAATTTTATTTAAATTTTACCCTTGATAAATTAAAAAAATAGTACCCTAACATTATAAGATTTAACTTCATGAACATTGAGTGAACTTAAATTGTTTAGTTAGAGTTCATTGAAAATTAGTCTTTCAAAAAGAAAACTAGATAAAAAAAATCCATTACATTGCAAACACGTTTTCAAAAACCCACAAATTTAAATTAAAAATAAGAAAATATTGTTTCATAGTAATCCACCTGTGCTAATCCAACCCTGATAATCACAATTCCCAACTAGTATTTTTATTTTAAACTAACCATGAAATGTTCTCTTTATCTCTAAGCTGCCTGTTGTTGTATTTTTAGCTTTAGCATTGCTTCTTGGTGAATGCCAGTAACTAACCACACTTCTTTGTAGCACACTTTCAAAAGAGTGGGAAATTATCAATCTATTTTAATATATACATGAATGATGCTTGTTTTTCTTTAGGAAGAAAAATAAATTTCTACTTTGATTCATTTTCTACTAAGATAAAATAAGTTTATGTCTGTTGTCTACATTTATATACACAATATTTGTTTATATTATTGAGATGAGGTATTGTAATTATTTACACTATTTATATTGTTTGGACTGCTGTCATCTTCACTGCCATATTGTGAATATGGTAATGAAGATGAGGACAACAGTCTGAACAGTGTAATAGTGTAAATAACACGATACACACATACATACTTTATAACACAGTAGTAAGGTATGCTGCACTTAAATGTGTACATTTTGTTTATAATTGTTTAAAGTCTGTTATATTTATGAGGTAAGAGTGCTCAGTATCAAGGATAAAGATTTGTAGATGTGTGAACAGTGTGAACATAGAAATCAATACTACATGGTGACTGTCAGTTTCAAACCTTTATCACATCTATTGAACAGGTGAAGAGGCTCATCCCTTGTTTCCTGTTTTCTCTTTTCCAAACTTTTCACTCTTTTCCTTTTTTTTTTTTTTTTTTTTTTTTCAATTGGAGTAGATAGACTAAACTATCGCCCGGTTCACACTCCACCCACATCTATTGAACAGGTGAAGAGGCTCCTCCCTTGTTTCCTGTTTAGGATGCGGTTTCCGGTTTTCTCTTTTCCAATCTTTTCACTCTTTTCCTTTTTTTATTTTTTTTTATTTTTTTCAATTGGAGTAGATAGACTAAACTATCGCCCGGTTCACACTCCACCTACATCTATTGAACAGGTGAAGAGGCTCATCCCTTGTTTCCTGTTTAGGATGTGGTTTCCGGTTTTCTCTTTTCCAATCTTTTCACTCTTTTCCCCTTTTTTTTTTTTTTCAATTGGAGTAGATAGACTAAACTATCGCCCGGTTCACACTCCACCCACATCTATTGAACAGGTGAAGAGGCTCATCCCTTGTTTCCTGTTTAGGATGTGGTTTCTGGCTTTCTTTTTACCCTTACGTAGCCCCCTGCGCATCAGTGGCGTTACCGCCTTGCTTGGGGTGATATGATTAAAAAAAAAAAAAAAACATTCTCGTGCTTCTTATTTACATTACTAAATATCATTCGTAGCTGGGGTTAACAGCTTTAAAGTTAAAGATTACAAATCATAATTATTTATACACCAGGCAAATACATTCTAAATACAGCAGCTACAGTTATTATTTCATTCTCGTATAAGTCTCATGGTAAAAACTTCTTGATCCACCCTTGTATATATAATGAAGGGCAGTAGCATTGTAGCTTCGCCTTTCATGTATTGTTTTTATTCAGATTTCATTTTGTTATCATTACATTTAAAATCCGGCAGCGTATTGTTTTGCATTCTCGCATAAACTTAGAATAATAAAAAGGAAGAAAATGTCCAATAATAAATTCTAAATCCGTTGCAATTAAGCCGTAAAAATTCATCTTTTTTGAGATGAAGACGGATACATTTTGTGAAAATATTTTCTAAAAATATCTTTTCCAATCACCGAGCTTTAAGAACAAATATGTCTGCTTGGATTCTGTAATTCTTTAATACTCTCTGTTGGCTGCTTCTGTCGACCTGTATCAATCTGTTCAGAGAAATATATATTATCCGTTCATATTTCTCTGTGCTGTGTCTCTTCACGACGTATGTGATCATCACACTCCACATCTGTCTTTCTGCTGTTGCTTTCAAGAATACTTGCTAATTTTCATCACCTTCTAAGACCCGTTCTTATTGTTCGAACTTATCGAGTAGGTTACAATATGGAAGTTCTTTCGTTGTTATGTTTTCCAGATTATATTAACTACATTGTTTTTAGTTGTTTTTGTATAGTTCCTAACAGACAAGACGCCGTGTTTAAGTTTTTTATATAATGTTTTATGCGATCTTATTTTTTAATACATAAATTATATAAAAATTGTCCGAATGTTTCATCTATCCAAGCGCGTTCGGTTATACTTTTAGCCATTATCAATGATAAATTTCGTTTTACTTTTAACTGAATATATAAATATTTTATGTATGTATCTAGTTAAAGGAATATTTTATTTTCAAAACACGGTCAGGACACTGTGATTGTTTTCATAGTTGATACTGAGTGTAGGCTTTTTCTTTTTATTATTAATGCTTCTATTATTTTGGGCTTTTTTTTTTAACATGTCGATGATGTGATTATATTTGTATCATCGACGAATATAAAGTTTGATAGGTCTTCATTGATTTCTCGATACTTCTGAGATGAGCTATTATTTACATTATTTACATTGTTCGGACTTTATTGCCGTTCACGACGTTTCGGTTATTGTACGCTCCGGCCTTCTTCAGCTTCTGATTGGCATTTCGAACCGAACCCTTTATTTCGATAAATGGGGTATACTGTTCTCGTCCAATTAGTCATGTCACTTCCGATTGTCTTAGCTATCTCCCTTTATCTCAACTCTAAGTTATTTGTTCAACACTGCTGTAGCATTGGGTCAAGTCGCTGGATTTAACCAGTCCTTTCATCCTCTAGGCTATTTGTCCTTGAGGACATCAGTGTATATTACCAGAGTATGATGGTGTCTTCTATGTATCTCAGTGATATAGTTTCTTCGAAGTATTCCATGTATACGTTAGTCAATGATGGTGACAATGGCGAGCTCATTGCTAAGCCTTCATCCTACTGATGTATATCTGATCCCATTCAAAGTGTGTTTTGGTCAGCTGAAAGTCAGCATCTTTATCAGGTTATTTATTGGTATGCTGGTACGTTCTCTTTGGAATGAGTCCGAGACCAGTCAGTCCTGACTACCGATAGTGACTCCACTGTGGTTATGTTGGTGAACAGAATAACCACATCTAGGCTTATTATCTGGTTGCATTAGATGGGAGCATCTTTGATCAGTTCCAAGATGTGAGTAGTGTTTCAATGGCTGAAATACTTAGATGACTTCTTTATACACTCGATACATCAGGTAGAAGTCAAGCTACAAGTTGACCAAGTGAACTCAATAAGATCATCGATGCAGTTCACAATAGTAAAAGAACAGCAAACTAGTATTCTTAGGTTTACTAGTTTCTCGAACATAGAATCGGTTCAAGATATTCATAAATAGCAAGCCAACATTCACTGGACAATATCTCAACTTCAACTCTCACCACTCATACAATGTAAAGAAAAGGATCGTCTGCTGCCTGCAACATCGAGCGGCGACCCAGAGACACATGAACAAGAAATGTTTAGTATAAGGAGTACCCTACAAGTAACAACTACCCAGGATTCATGACAACAGCCCCAACAAACGTGGAGGGAAGGATGCATGAGGATAACAACATTCAAAAATTAGCTTCGGTCCTTCTACCCGATGTGAAGGTATTATCAGAGAAAATACAAAGAATCTGTGGTCCGTATAACATAAGAATGACCTTCATAAGCAGTTCTACACTTTCCAGATACTTCTCCTGAGTAAGACCCCCAACAGAGGAGGACATGACTAAGGACTGCGTGGAAGTCATTCCATACTGCTACAGAAAAAAAATATAAAGGAGAAACGGACCGCCCCGGTAACGCAAGGCCGCAACAGGAAGCAGAAATAGCAAAATCAGGCCTATCTGATCACATATAAAGGGAGAAAGGGGATCACCATCTCCTTTGGTATGAAGTTAAAATAATAACATGTCGAACAACACTGAAAATTACGAAAATTTAAGAAATGAGCACACATGCTAGGCTACAAAAATCTAGTAAACCACCAAATATAGAAATGAATATAATATGGGAACCAGTAAGATTGCAATATAAGCTATGGTAACAAAAAAAAACAAAACAAAAAAACAATGTATACTGAGATATTAAGTTTATATGTCCCAAAAATCCATACACAGATGTCCTCATGACCCAGTGAATAAAAGCTTTAGTTAGATTTTTTCCGTGATTCCCCGACCACATGTATTTTCTCATACTACTAGATTGGCATCTAGGTCCCACCTTTTTACCGTTAAAATAGTTAAATGCAACATCCTCTTCTACTCTTATTGTCTTTTTTTTTTTTTTTCTCGCATTTCCCGTTTGTGGAATTTGCTTCTTTTTCTGACAGCTACAATCTCCATGATTTAAAATGCAACGTCAATTGCCATCTTCTTTCTACTTGATTCCCATCTTTTCTTCGACATCACCTGTACCTTGTTTTTTCTATCACGATACCCACTTAGGTTGCCATTACTTTCTGCGTATATATATATATATATATATTAGAACATGCACAATTTTTTTTATATATATCCATTACAAATTGTACATTGGAAGTCCAGTGTAATGGATATATATAAAAAAAATTGTACATATTCTAAAATATAATTTATAATAAATATTCATAGCTCTATATTGTATATCGAGCACTGTTTTTAATTAATGTTTTGGGCGTTGTAAATTGTTCTTCGTTCCTTATTCACTTGGATATATATATATATATATATATATAATTCTGAAGAAAATCGTTAGGGCCTTTAAAATACTAGAATTTAAAATTGAGATTTCTTCTAACCTAAAGATTGTTAATTACCGAGACATCATCCTTAATCTCGATAATAATTTCTTTAAACAGTACCATAAAAAGAATGAAACCTCTAGCTACATCAACGTTAATTCTTACTACCCAAATGCCATTGTAAAACTAATACCTAGGACTATTAATACCAGATTTATCTGAATATCTTCCAACTTTAGAATCTTTAGCGAAAACAAAAAAGTGTATGATAAAGCTCTTTAAAGTAGCGTCTATAAAGATAGATTAGCCTACTTAATACCTGCTAATATATCTGAATTTCCCAAAACTAAGAGTAAACATAGAAAAAGAATGATTATATGGTTCAACTCCCCCATATAATTTCTGTGCACTATCAAATTTTAATGTTGGACAGTTTTTCTGAAATTAGTATTCACGCACTTTCACAACGATAACTCTCTAAATAAAATACTTAATGGAAAAACTATAAAGATTAGGTATTCCTGTACTAGTAATATGCAATATATTTCAGTTCACATAATAACCAGATTTTACAGATTTTCTTTGGAACCAATACTAACACCGGTATTGTAACTTCCTAGAATTGTAAATGCAAGGAAAATTGTCCTGTTGAAGATAAATGTAGATATACAAGTGTCGTCATAGAAGTAGATTTAAAATCCCCTTAATAAGGTATTAACTATTCCCTATCTTCCAATTTAATTGTTATATTAATTTTAACTTATTGATGCCGCTTAGAATTTAATTTTATACACATGATACCCATGTGCGTTGTGGTGCAGTGGATATCGGCTCGGAACGAGAAATCGGGGAGCCGAGTTCGAATTCCAGTTGAATTCCCTCCATTCACTTACACGCAAATACCCTGGGGAAAGGAATTAATCCGTCTATTTCTTCCAGTTATGGGTTAAATAACAGGACATATTGGCTTCTATAGCCTTGGCTGGCAACCAGTCTACCACAAAAAGTAATGGCAACCTGCTGCAGGATAATCTTCTGCTCAGTCAGTCATGTCTCTTTCGTGTATCACGTAAGGCACTTAATTGACTGACCCATAAGTTCATTCCTACCGGCTATCCTTGACCTTTCGGACAAGCTGCCCTCTTTCCACTCCTATGTTTAGCGTGCTGCTATTCTCTATCTCTCTTCTCTTCTCTTCTTGGGCTCTTCCTTTCCTACCAATCTTCCTTGCCTCTTGCATTTCTTAACTAACCTTTATTTCTGGTAATACTAGAAGTTCTTCATTTTACGTCCGGCTGGGTTTGATAAAGAAATGGCTATTTCCCAAATGTAAAATATTAAATTTATATATAAATAAATTCTTTTTTTTAAAAATCATATCACCCCGAGCAAGGCGGAAACGCCACTGATGTGCAGGGGTCTACGTAAGAGTGAAAAGTTTTGGAAAAGAGAAAGCCGGAAACTACATCCTAAACAGGGAACAAGGGATGAGCCTCTACACCTGTACAATAGACGTGGGTGGAGTGTGAACCGGGCGATTACTCTATACATTAAGTTTACAGCGATCTCTCTGTTGGATCAGTTATAATATTTGACTTAATATTACTAGGATCCTTTGGCATTATTTACCAAATTACCTTCTTCTGGATTTATTACTGCTGATATATATATATAAATCCAGATGAAGAGGATCCAAGGTTTTACGATTTTGAGTCCTCTGGGATTTTTTTTTTTTATATAAACCAATACAATAAATAATTTAGCTTAATATAATCATATAATTATGAATTAGATGTACATTGCTACACGGAAATTTCTATGTTTCGAGATAGAATCTCGTCATCAGGCAATGTTGGATATTGGTTGTGAAAATGATTCACGTGTAAATTTTCATATATATATATATATATTGATTTATTTGTTCAAACATGATATAAATATTCTTTAAAATTTGCTATTTGTGTCGAAATAATGTTCTATATTTACAACAGAATATTTTTAGAGAGTCTGAATATAGGAATAAACTCTGGCAGCTTCGCACATTAAGCGATTATCAGACTATATACGGTACTGTGGAAGAACATGATGTGTACATTTTTATATAAAAATGTACATATCATGTTCTCCCACTTATATATATAAGAACACTCTTAGGCAAATTCATGACAAAATGGAAAAATATTCAAAGATGAGGGAGATGCCCGAAGCAACAGTTCTACAGAAGAATGCTGATACCGTGGAATGCATATGTGAGCAACGACGAGGTTTTGAAGATAAAGGAAACAAAATGAAAACTCATACTTACCATCAGGAAGAGAACAGCTGAAGTTTCTGGGACACATAATGAGGAAGAAAGGCTTGGAGAATATGTTACTTACAGGGAGGATACATGGAAAAGAGGACAGAGGAAAGCAGCGTGGCATTCTTGATGGACTTACGCAAATAGGTGGCTAAGCAGCGTTTGGGAGAAATAAGAAGACAAAATATATTAAGAGCTACAAGAGACAGAAAGATGGTGAGCACACGGTAAATAAAAGAAGAATTATATACGTTTATGAAGGATAGGGTGCCTATAAATACGCAAACGTTGGTTATAATTATGCACGGATAGGAAACGCTGAAAATATTTGAAACTTTGAAAATACAAACTTGGAAATTATTCATTTTTCTTAGATGTGTTTTGGCTGTATGGTCAATGTATCGACAATTTCATTTAAATTCTTCTTGCTTTTGTTTTTGTTTTTATCTTATTTATGAATGAATGTGATAATGGAAGGTCTGGCAAGAAAGGTGAAATATTGTAATTAGCTGGACGCAGATATACTGTGGATAATCTAGCGATTAAAGCACTTTCTATGCAGATTCGTCTTTCTCTTTTAATTAAAGTAGCATTTTTCTTAAATCGAAATTATAACCAGATTCATTACAGAGAACAACTAATGCAGTGGGTGTGTAGTTTTGTAAAGCATTGCTTTTGTGTACATTTAATCTTTTATTTATATTCCTCGAGATTTATTCTGTGGCAATTATTACAATAGTAAATTCCTCCTTCAAGTTTTAGCTCGTTATTATTTTGTTTTGCATTAATTAAAACTTTTATTGCTTTAGAAGGAATTGCAACATATTTTATGTTAATTCTTTTCTGTTGTAATTAGTATAATATTTGTAGGTTGGAATTATTTATTTTAATTCGTTGGCTTTGTCAGAATGATCCTCTCCTTTATTTTAAAATATCTGACGAGCAATCTGTTTCGCGTTGAATTCTTTTTGGCAAATATTACTTTGGGCCAAAGTCTGGATTTCTAAAGTATATATATATGTGTGTGTGTGTGTGTGTGTGTGTGTGTGTGTGTGTGAATAGATTAAGTAAAGAACAAGTAGGAAAAAGTGTCTTTAATCTAACATATTACACTTTAACAAGCCTCTTCAGAGATATATTAAAGACGAACGATTACAAAATCTAAGAGACAGTATGTTGATTGAGGTATGGAAAAATAGGAAGAAAATATTTTTAGATTAATTATGGGACCTACTTCATATAGAGAAAACAACATTACATTGTTAAGAATTCAAGAATATTTAACTTATTTTATAATATCTCTTGGAATTTGGGATTCATGAATTATGTATTTGTGAAAAAATTTAGGAGTAATGTAATGTTCTAATCGCGTGTTTATGGTTAGTAGTAATGTTATTAATATGTTTTCAAAGTACTTTCTCCTTAAAGGATTATGTTCTTTTTTAATCAAACTGGCATTTGAGAAATCAACATTGATTCTTACGTGATCTCGATATAGTACAAGAGAGATGGAGCATATGTTCAAACATAATTCTTTTTTAAGTTCTTAGATCCGCGCTTTTAGATTTCGTGATGTTTCCCTTATATATATACGTTATTGCAATACTATTGGTTAGGTATCTCAACTAAACCGCTAAAAAACAGTATAGTATGAATAAAAAAGGGCCCCAAACTTAATAAAAACGAATTTTTTCATCAAAATGCTGATATTATTATTAAGAGGAAAGATCAAAATCATTTTTAATTATTTTTAAAAAATTTTCTATCCCTTCTAACATGTTCGAAAATTTGTCAGAAAATCTTGTTTTGATTTTAGTTAGCGGGTAACCAAAACGTTACGAGAGTTTACAATAGAAAACGTAACATTATATCACTCACTTTTTTTTCCAGTGCCAAACACATTAACTTGGAGATTCTCGCAAAAATCAAATATTTGTTGGATTTTAATGAAACTTTCAGTAATCATTCACAAATGGATGACATTATTTTTTAAATTATTATTTTTAAAAAACTTTTGGTAAAATTATTTTTCCATCTGTTAACACCCCCCACCCGCTACACGTAAATCTATGACATTTTAATAAATTTTACTTTGTTGCGATAAATGGTTTTATTAGTTAAACGCAGGACTCATTAGAAAATATAAATCATCTAATTTTTTATTTTTTTATTTTTTCTCTGTTTCCGAAAAATCTGCTCCGAATAGTAAAATAAAAAATGCAATAAAACTCTGATATTATTTAATTTGATAAGCTTTTAATTGCTTGAATAAATATTAAAAATTTAAAACATTATAGTCTGAAGAATAAAAGTTTTTTGGTTACTAATAAAATTTTAAAAGGATTGTTTTCATTTTTTTTATTATAATAATTTATAAAGTTTTAAAAATATACTTCAAAGATTTGTTGCGGTTAGATTTTAAGTTAATAATTGAAGATTATATTGCCTCTCGAAAGTTGAAAAGTTTAATACAAATCTTCTTGCCTTCAGATGTTTAAAATTATTTTATTTTATTTTTGTGCGTATTTGAAGTTGTGTGTGTGTGTGTGTGTGTGTGTGTGTGTGTGTGTGTGTGTGTGTGTGTGTGTGTGTGTGTGGTTATTTCTATGTGCAAATTAAAAGGTTAGAGGTTCCTCCCCTTATCCGAAAAAAAAATTGTACAAAGTTATCACTTGTGAATGCCATACACTTTTATCTTATCAATCAACAACCTGTCAACACTTTTTGATATACGGTGGATAGATAAGAAGTTCAAGTTTTTAAATTTCTATTTCTGCTATGGTCGCACTACCTACCAAGTCTGCGGGAAGATCTAAGACAGGTCGTGGTGTGTTGTTATGACTCCATTTTATGTTTTTTTCTATCTCCTCTAACACCTCTACATTACATAGACAAAGTTCTCCTTAGTGTGTGGGCTTTACTTAACAAGACAATTTTTTGTATATCTCTTAAGCTGGGATTTCTAGGGATTCTTTCAATGTGTTGTTTCCAAGCATTCCAAGTGCACCTACTATCACTGGCACAACTCTTGTTTTCAATTTCCACATTTTTTCTATTTCAATTTCCAGGTCTTTATATATTGACAGTTTTTCGAATTCCTTGGTTGCTATGTTACAATCCGCTGGACAAGCCATATCAATTAATAGGCAAGTTTTTCTGTCTAGTTTTAACAATAATGCCCGGCCTATTTGCTTCAATTTTTCTGTCTGTGTAGATGGTGTAATCCCATAGAATGGTAACATCTTCTGTTTCTGCAACTGGTGTTGGGTGATGTTCATACCAATGTTTGTTTACATATTTTCCATGGTGTTTGCACATTGTCCAATGTAAATATTGCCCCACTCTATCGTGAGGAGTTTTGTATTCATTTGGGACAAGTACAGAACATCCTGAGATTAGATGGTCTATTGTTTCTTGGTATTTATCACAGGACCTGCACTTTGGATTCACAATATTATGTATAATATTTGACTGAAAGTTCCTAGCGAAAAGACTTTGGTCTTGCGCTGCAAGAATAAAGTCTTCAGTCTCAGACTTTAATTCAGATGCACATAACCATCGATGAGTATTAACTCTATTAACATTGGATTTATTGGCACGTTCTGGATATTGGCCATACAGAGGTTTGTCCTGCCAGCTTTGTTTCATCTGTCCAAGAGCTTTATCCTTGGCTTTCATTTTCATATTTTTTGCCGCAATAGTTGGTTCTTAGATTCTGTTTTGCTTTTCTACAGAATCTACTAAATGTAAATCTTGTTCGTATTTACTGCTTTCTTTTATTATTGTATATTTTTTCTTTCTGTTTTCATGTTGTTTGACTAATTGTGTCATCCAGTCCTTTGTTGTTTCTATGTATGTTAGCAAGCCAAAAGTTGTCTTGTATGACAATTCTAGCTGAATAAGACCTCTTCCACCTTCTTTACGGGGTATGTATAGAGGTCTACATTAGCCTTTAAATGATGCATCTTATGCTTAGAAAGAAGCTTTCTTGTTTTAGAATCTATTCGCCTGATGTCGTTTAGAGTCCAGTTTGAGATGTTGAAACTATATTGGACAACTGGGATTGCAAGGCTATTAATGGCCATAATTCTGTTCTGAGAATTCAATTCAGTTTTTAATATCAGTCGTAGCCTTCTATAGTACTCTTTACGCACTATTTCTTTCATTTTTTTATGGTGAATTTTTTCACTCTCATTTACACCTAGGTATTTAAGCTTCTTCTGGCTCTAAATCTTTTATTGTTACACTAGGGTCTGAGCTAATTGAGGAGGTTTGTTGTAGTGATCCTCGTAAAACTGTAGCTTTAGTACATTTATTCAAATTGAATTTCATTTATTATTATTATTATTATTATTATTATTATTATTATTATTATTATTATTATTATTTAAATTTTTTATATATTTATTTTGTTTTATTATTTACTGTTATTTATTATAGTATATCATTTATACTGATTAATTGTAATATTGCAATGATTTAGTGTGGCAATTTATATGTATCTTTCTTATTTCTATATTATTACATAATTATGCTATTGTCATAATTTTGATACATAGGTATTTAGTATTTTATTATTTCATTGAAAGATTCTAACCATTAATATATTGTTTTTCAAATTTTTCTTGTGTTTAAAAAAAATTCGCTTAATACTTTTATATATTATTTTCACGAGAATTTTAAACAGAAATATATTTAATTTTTACGATTCCGGACTCATATACGCACACATTAATCCATGATTCTCTCATACACATTCATACATGATTCTCTCACGTTATTTAGAACAGAAAATCGTTCCATCACTCGACACGTGTATGTCTTATTTCACATATTTGCTGACTCATAAACGCACACATTTACACATGATTTGGCTCAACACATACATTCATAATTAATTCTCTCATTATACTAAAAAAAATCGTTTCATTACACGTGTATACAATACTTGTTACATATTTTGAAAGGAAATGTATTACGTCACTGTGACTCACACATACTAACGTTTCCGACATATACACACACTTAATTCATCTATAGTTTATATACACTTAAAACACATTATTTTCGCTCACATATACTGACATTCGTAATAAACATCTAATGTTGTTATTATACGTGGCACACACACTTAAACAGACACAAGTTTTTTCTACATTTAATATTCATCCATTGCTTTATAACACATGACACGTATCTGACCAATGAAGCATACCTCAATCAACATACTCTGTCTTAGATTTTTAAATCATTCGTCTTTATATGAATCTCTGAAGAAGCTTGTTAAAGTGAAACATGTTAGATTAAAGACACTTTTTTTCTATTTGTTCTTTACGTATTCTATTCATCTTGTTGGATTCCGATTCATATATTCAACTCATATGTAAGTAATATCAGACAGAGTTTAGTCAACAGTACAATAATCCTTACTCATACACACAGTAAAAAGAACCTTTCAGATATTGAAGACCATCTACATTTAATCCAAACAACCCACACTTAATAAAATCACGTTTAAATCTGGTCATCACACATTACATTGCATTTAAATATATGGTTCTGTTATCATTTCGAGCTCTCACGCGGTATGACGGCATAGAACCGCATTACAAATTTACGAACTGCGTTTGCTATTTTTGGTAACTGTTATTGTTGCTTAGCAAAGTTTTATGTCAACACAAGGTCAAATCGTCGATGATGGTGGACGTTTTTATGTTAAAATCCTTGTAATTTCTCTGAAGGTGGCTCATGTGAGCCGAAAGCTTAGAACCAACAAAAAAAATTATCCAAATGTTGGAGAATTTTTGTCTTTATTTTCACCTGAAATTAAAGCCAAAATACGATGTTTAGAACGTTTCGTCATTAAACATAATAGACATTCATCCTCTCTTATATTTAATAGTATATGTTTAGAATATATATATATATATATATATATATATAACTTGCAATTTGTAATATATCTTGTAATTTGTGAAGTATATAGGTAAACACATATATATATATGTGTGTGTGTGTGTGTGTGTGTGTGTGTGTGTGTGTGTGTGTGTGTGTGTGTGTGTCTAAGGTAAAGCTAAATTACTAGATTGATCAATAGAATTTTCTAAAAACGAAAATGTAGGGCAATTTAAGATCTATTTGGAACAACCTCTCTGCTACAAAGGTTTCTACGAAAATGGTTTCATCAGGCAGTAAATCTATATATACCGAAATTTTCTATAATTATTAATGGGTAAGAGTCATCAGTATCGGAGATAGAGACTTTATAAATATACTTTCTTAAAAGAAATATTTCTGCGGTCTTTAAGATATAAACATTGGAAAGATAGAAATCAGCACGACTCTGTAAGTCGCATGTCCTGAAGATCATTTGCAGCGTAAAAATGACACTCAATATGCAGTGCTAATTCCTGTACACACACACACACACACACACACACACACACACACACACACACATATATATATATATATATATATATATATATATATATATATAAAGAACTTGTCATATTAACTGAACAGTTTCATGCAGACTTCAATGTTTCGTGAGGACACGCGTGACTGTGTGTCTGCTTCATTGCTTCATATTGAAAAGGTATCTGCTTAATTGCTCTTTTAGTTGGTTTCTCATTTAGGTTGATTTCATTTTGTTGTGTTAATTTCTTTTATTGGTTCGACCGCTTAATTGTTTCTTTTTATGACACGATTGGGTGTTTGTGTTCTTGTGTGTATTTGTGTTTCTGGGCTTTAGGGGTGTACCGTTTGGTACTTCAGATACTGTTTTCTGGTTTTTCTTTTTTCTGGTGATTGACTGTTTGTCTTAGGACCTTGAACAGGTTCTCGCTGATTTTTTTTAATGAAAAGTAATGTTTTATTTACAAAAATTAGTAAGAAACATGTCACTGAAAGTATTATCCATCGCTAGCCACTACATTTTTTTAGCGTTCTGGCAGCATTTGAATTCCACGTCGGAAAAACGACACGAGTCAATCCATTTTTTTACATCTTCATAAAATTGAAAGTGCTGCTCAGCCAGGTCATGTGCCATCGATCGAGACAAGCGATAATTGGGCATAGCAATGTCTGGTGAATAAGGTAGGTGGGGTAGAACTTCCCGTTTAAACGTTTCCAAGTATGCTTTCAAACGCAGAGAATCTTCGAATCATGGTTATTCGGCTTTGATGCATGGCTGGGCTTACCCAACGATATTCTACGCTTAAAGTTATCGTAGTGTATCTACTTTTCATCGCCGCTCTCGATACGATACATAAAATCTCTTCCTTTTCTGTCGTTGAAACACTTGTTCACACGTGACAAGACGTTTTTCGACGTCTTTCGACTTCAACTTGTATGGTAGCCAATTTTCTTGCTTTTGAATCATTCCTAAAGTTTTCAAACGTTTTGAAACCGTTGTTTGATCAACTCTTAATGATTCTGACATTAAGTAACGCTTTCTATTTTTCAAACTTTTTTCGGTGCGCCAGAGCGTTCTTTATCTTTAAATTCAAAATCATTTTTAAGCGTCTAAACTAACCTCTGCATGTTGTTTCCGACAGAGCATGGTCGTTGTAAGTCTCAACAAGAATTTTATGTGCTTCAGCCACATATTTCTTTTAAATAAAGTAGTGCAGTAAAATTCCTCGCAAATACACTTTCTTTGGTACGAAATCGACATGTTTAACGCTATGAAAAACAAATTTGTTTACACTATGATGAAATCATTTTTGAAGAATATTTCTGTTGCTCTTCTGTAAATTTTTACGTTTGTTTTTAGTGTTATTTGTAACGGAAGCTCTGTATATTATGTTGTATGTTAGATATTTATTATTAAGTGGACAGTTGTCTGTCTTTCGGTAGTTACATTTGTTCGTATTGTGTTGTTATTTCGTATTGTTATTGATTTTGTTGAGTATTTTTGAATATCTATAATAAGAATAAGAATAATAAAAAATAAAAGCTAAACCAACCAAGCCCTATATAAGTAAGAAAAAAAATAGGGACACAACAGCAAAAACCCAGCCGTGATGAGTGAAACATCATAACGATGTTCTTACGACACTTCGAAATGGGCATGAACCCGCTAAATTAAAGTGACTAATTCTTTGCATTAAACCTGCGAACGCACTATTTCCATCCGGATATTGAGCACTTTACGATAAAAATCTGCTTGCCAAAATACCATTTATCAGTAAAACTACTGAAGAAACAACAATCTTGTCGCTAAAAATTATCACAACTCAACACTATATATATATATATTGTTGCGGACAGTTTTTTTTTTTTTTTCTTCCTTTCCTTTCGTCTAATCTTCCATATTGTAAATTTTCTTTTCCTTTATTTTTCGTTTTTTTTTTCAACTGTTCACATAAACACCAAACAATTGTCATTCAACTTCATCTTAATACAACGCAACTCACGTTCGCTTGCTGTTCCATTTCACAAGACGCATTTACCATTTGTCAATACTACGCGGCGCTAATCAGCATTTCAAATAAGAAAATATTTCTTAAAGTCGCTCTATAATGTTAGCCTGTCCCTTTCTTTTTTATTTCTCTCTTACTTATTTTCCTATTTTTATTCCTACCTCTTTTCTCCCGTCGTTATTTATTTTATCTCTCTGTCTTTCCTTTCTCTTTTCTATATCTTTCTTTCTTTGATTTGTTTAATCCCCCCTCTCTCTATCTATCTATCTCTCTCTATCTATCTATCTCTCTCTACTTTATTTTCTTTGTCTCGTTTCTCTCACCTATTATGACTTCTCTGCAATTTACTTTTCCGTTTTAACTGTTCTTTTTCATACAAGTTTTTTCTTTCCTTTTTTTCTTCTTTCAAGCAATGCAATTTCTTTCTCTCTTTTATTAAGCCCTCTATCTTTCAATAACTTTTCCATCTCTCTCCCTCACTCTCCTTTTCTCTTCTCTCTAACTATACATTTTCTCTCTTTCTCTTACACATGAGTTTAATCTGTCTCCTCTTTCACTTCCATCTTTCCTTATTTCTCTATTTTCTTCTATTTTCTCTCTTTCTATTCTCCTGTTTCCTTCGTTAAAATTTATTTCCTTCTCTTTCATTTACTTGAAATCTCTTTTAACATTTCTCTTTTCCTTTCTTTCTATCTCCGTTACTTTTCTTTGTTTTTTCTTGTTTATTCTTTTTATTCATTCTTTCACCACTTTTATTTACTTTTTTAGCATAGATTTTGTTTAGCTTTCCTCTGACATTTCCTTTTTTTCTTTCTTTCCTTCTGTTTTCTCTTGCTATCATTTTCTATTTTATTCTTGATTAGTTTTCTGTTTTTTTCGAATAATTTTCTTTCATGTCATCAACCTTTTTTCCTTAAACTTGATTTTCAGTAACTTTACTGAACCGCCTTCTTTCCATTTCATAACTTTGATAATTAGTCCAATATTTTTTCGGTACCGATTTCTTCAAAATTAAAACTCTAAGTAAATCTTCGTGAAGCTATGCATTGACGAAAAACAAGAAATAATCCGACCTTCAAACTCTTCTCATTCTTCTGACTTAAACTTCATCTTCATCTATTTATCATCTATATCATATAAACATCATCTATTTATTGACTTTGATGTCCATCTATTTATTAATCAAAGGATAATTGGTATTCCAGGTTTTTCTTCTTTTTTTTACTTTTGATCTGTTATTTATTCTTTACATGCGCGAAATGTGCTACTGAGTAAAGGCTTGACACCAAAAGAATTTGGAAATTTCCAACATTTTCATTTATTGCTCATTTTCTTGTTTAAAATCTATCTATCTATCTATCTATCTATCTATCTATCTATCTATCTCAACCTGTTTGCATCATTTGACTTTAGTTTAGAAATTATCATTATTTTCGAGTGTTACTTTAATCCAGAACTTAAAACAGATTATTCTCTTGGTGAGATACCACAGCAAAACAATTTGAGTAACCATGACTAAGACGGCATATTCGTAGTTCATCCAGTACGGCTTCTGTCTCTTTTCTGCCCAGAAACATGCCAATTCCTAATAGGATGGAGAATAATATCCGGATAACACATGAATATCATAAGACCGATTGCAAATCTATGCTCAGTAGTTTTATTTTTACACTTTTTTTGTTGTTTTTTTAATCATCTCACCCCAAGCAAAGCACTCTACTGCCACTGTTGCGCAGGGGGTTACATAGAGGACAGTGATGAGAAAGAGGAGTTAGTTATAAGAAATGTCAGGAGGAGGGTAATATACGGATGAGAATACCGATGATGGAGGGGAGTAGATGAAAAAAGAGCTTGAGAGAATAGATGCAAGTTAGTTTGATAGAAGATGTCTATTGACCTTACATTTAAATTCCTGGAGATTGTAGCTGTCGAAGAAGCAAGTATATGGAAGGGAATATCACAGGTGGGAAGTCCGTGAAAAGAAGCCGTTAAAGTAAAAAAATGGTTACATTTTATCGATTTCACTGTAAAAGGGTGGGACCTAGTTACTAATCTATTAGCTCGTGTAAATTCATACCTAGTGGGCACCAGTGATCTAAGTTCTTTGGAGCAGAAGCCGGGAAATTATTTATAGAAGAGACACAGGGAAGCCACGTCACGCCGGTAAGAGAGCGACTGCAGCCGAGCTGCCAAGTCGGTTTCGATCACATTACAGATTCTCCGTTGGATTTTATCAAGAACCCCGAGGTGAATAGAAGGTGCATCCGACCAGATGTGGTAGCAGTATTCAATACGGTTGGCGAACGCGTGTGTGTGTCTGCGTACGTGAATGGGTGTACAATTGTGTATCTATGTCTGGGTTTGTATAAGAGGTCATGACGACAATTTTTTTCTCACAATTTCCCTCCCACTTCCACAAAAACACCAATATACGCAACCCAACATATATGCAAATTTTTAAAAAGTTTATCTGTTTGTCTGACGATCGCAAAAGCGTAAAAACCCAGGGTCACTACACACAACAATCCAACTGAATATATATATATATATATATATATATATATATATATATATATATCAACAATTTTATCTTCATACCCTACCTGGTGGCAAACGCTGCTGGTGGCGCCAGGGGTGGCGGTCCCGCCATAGCCACCGAAACTGTGACTTCACTCCTGGTCGGCGGCTGATGAAGACAGGGTATTGCAAGTGCTAACACACGTTGTATGTTACAAATATATATATAGGTCTATCACTGATACTGAGCTCCCACTTCCACAAAAATACACCAATATACGCAGCCCTACATATAGCCAATTTGTCTGACGATCGCAAGAGCGTGAAAACCAGGGTCACAAACTCACACCTATCTATATGAATATGTCAGCTCTATCACTGATATTGAGCCCTTTCAAATAAGTACTGCGCATATATAATATATAAATAATATATGTAAGGAATTGCATATATATATATATATATATATATATATATATATATATATATATATATAGTTTCTATCTATCTATCTATCTATCTATCTATCTATAAAAAACAAAAACAATTACACCATCACAAGCATTTACCATAAACTCAGACAACCAACAATACCTCCATTTCAAGAGATACCACCCTAAAAATTGTCTAAAATCTATCCCCTACTCCCAAATTTGCACGAGAAATTTTTACAACAGTAACTGACGAAACCGTTCGTAAAATAAGCCTAGGTAAACTCCGAAAAACATTACAAATAATAGGATACGCCACGCAATTAATAAACAAGTGCTTCCAACAGACAGAAGAAATACCATTAGAATAAAAAAACAATAACAACAAAAAACATGAAAAAGAAGAAATCATTCTAGCATACGTTTCCACACACAACAAAAACAATCCAGAATTATTTACAAAGATCAAGACACACATAGAATTACTCAACAATAATGATAAAATAAAGGAAATCTTAAAGACAACTAAAATAATTAATAGCAAACACCAACCCAAAATAAAAAAAACATCCTAAATTCATCAAATTTCGAGCAATACACAACACATGCAAAAAAAAATGCAAAAAAAAAATGCAACAGAAAAGATGTGGGGGTATGCAACATAATAACAGAAGGAAAACACTTCAAGTTCGAAAACACATCTTCATTCGAAATAAAAACAAATCTGAGCTGCAACTTTAAAAACGTAATTTATGCATTAAAATGCGATGAATTTGAAAAAATATACGTGGGGGCGACACAAGGCCTGAAAAAAAGAGTAGCCATGCACCGAAGTAACATTAAACTAGCCAATAACAGTAAATTGTATTTCTCCCAATATTTACATGAATGCAGGGGAGGTCAATTCAAAGTAATGCCTATCTACCAAAATGCAGATTATGACACACTCTTGGTGCAGGAAGAAATATTTATTTAAAAAATACAAGCCTTCCCTCAACAAGACACACACACAGACACACGAAATTCGAATGCCAAAAACCATACACACACTAAATTCAAATATAATCTACAAAGTAATAAAAACAACTAGATGACCCGAAGAGTAGAATTAAATCAAAATCGCAGAAAACAGTTTTGAAGTATAAAGGCGAAATCAAATTTCGCAAGTCAGTGAAAAAAATTCTTTACAGACAACAAAGGCAACAGAAGAAGCTTAACGTTCAGGTGTGAAAAAAACAAACACGCACGCACATATTTAAACTCTCTGATCTGGTCACCACTTGTCTTACCTATTTATACACGATACCTTGGCCAACAGAAAAGCAAACGGATCTCGATATGTGAAGTCACAAATTTATTCTTCTGAAGAGAGTCAACTTTAGACAAGAAACAAATGTAGCTTCACAATAATATTATGGACACTTAATGTATCATACAAAAAGCAAGTAATATTATTATTATTATTATTATTATTAATAATAATAATAATAATAATAATAATAATAATAATAATAATAATAATAGCAACAATAAATCTACACTTTAAACAAAACGTTCAAAACTTTTTATTATATATATATATGTGTGTGTGTGTGTGTGTGTGTGTGTGTGTGTGTGTGTGTGTGTGTGTGTGTGTCAGATTAAGTAAATTGCAAACATTAGTTTGCTTATTTTTAATAAAATCCGTTCAAACTCACAGATAATCTTTCACGTATTACAATCAAAAGGTGTCAGAAATGAGCTGTAACGTTGACAGATTTTATTTTCATTCATTTCTCAAGGTACCCAAGTACTTTCAACCACTTTCCGAGTTCATCTTCATGGATGTGAGTTACGGTAACAAATGTAACCGGGAAACTGTTTTGCTAAAATTTCAGCTCATTTCTGACATCTTTTGATTGTAATACGCGAAAGATTATCCGTATTTATAAACGGATTTTATTCAAAATAAGCAATGTTTGCAATTTATTTAATCTGACATGTTTAAAAGAAAATTTGCTGCCTAAATACACATATATATATATATATATATATATATATATATATATATATATATATATATATTGTATCAATTATATAATTATGATTTTACATATGCGCGTTGTTCTTTTTATTTTCGTAACTGCACAATATAATAGGTTCAGTTGGGCATCGTCTATGAGAAAAAGAGCAACATAACAGAATTAACCTAGCCAGAAATTTGAAATCGAAAAGCTGTACTGCTTGGCATTTCCGCTGGAAGCTCTGATATGAACATTTTAGTGATTGGGTGTCAATCTGAGGATAATGCAAAGGATTTGGAAAGAATTGGATGAGTTTCGAATAATCAGTAATGATGGCGACGTTATGTCTACATTCATCTCAATACGGAGGCCTACGTCAAGTGTCTTGAGGAGGTAGTGATGCCCTGGGTCAAGTGCTACCCTGACTGCTGTAAGTTTTTTTGAGAATGAAAAGTAATGGAAGAAAAAGTGAACAAGAATAATTAAATTAGTGAAATAGGAAGAGTGATAAAATTGAAATGAAACAAAAATTAAGTGAGCTACAAAGAAGCAATGCTAGAATGAAACGAAAAAAGAAAGAATTGAAGAAAAAATTAAAACATCAAAGAAGAAAATAAAACAAATGAAGGAAAAAACAACAAAAGATAATTCATGAATGAAATATAAAGTGATTGAAAAAAAGAATAACCGATCGAAAAAAGAATGAAGGAATGAAGCAAAATGGATGACAGAACAAAAATACAAATATAAAAACAATGAAAGATTTAAACAAAAACACTACGAAGAAAAATTAAAAGAATGAAGTAAAAAATTTATAAAATGAAGGAATAAAATGTAAAAAAGAAGGAATGTGAAATAAAAAGAACAGAAACCTAAAAAGAAAATCGAACCGAAACACAAAAACAATGATGGGATGAAAAATGAAAAGAATAGACGCAAGAAACATGGACAATAATTAAGGAAGGAAATAAATAAGAATGAAAAATGAAAAAGTAAGAAAAATAACTAACAACGAATGAATGAATGGCGCATAAAAAATGAGGTGACAAAACATTTAGTGTTAATTAACGAAACAAAACATAAATAAAAGAATGTAATAAAATAGAAGTACAATATAAAAAAAGAATGAAGATCATTGAAATGAATGAACAAAAACAACAAAGAAACTTGAAAAACAGAAGTTTAAAAAAATAAAGGAAAAAAGAAATGTGAGACAAAATGTTTGAAAAAAAACATGAAGAATAGAAAATGAATAAAAATATATAAAAAGAATGAAAAATATCTAGCAAAACATAAACGAAGAAACTATAAGCTATGAATAATAATGAAACATAAATAACCCCAAGAAAAACTCCTCGTCAAAAATATGAGAATGAAACGTAATTAGCATTTAACAAAAAAGACAAATGGAAGGAAATGGAAAAAGAATCAAAGTATTAAACATAAAAGAATGATTGAACAAAACATAAACATGAAGAAATGAAAGAAAAATGAATGAATAGATCATACAAACAGAGCTAAAAAGAATGAAACCTAAAATAAAAGAACAAAAGAAACACAAAAAGAATGAAAAAAACGAAAGAAAACAAAGAATGTAGGAAAGAAACATAAAAAATGATGAAACGAAACTAAAAAAATGAAGGAACGATCGAATCATAAAACGAATGAAGGAACGAACGAATCATAAAACGAATGAAGGAACGAATGAATCATAAAACGAATGAAGGAACGAACGAATCATAAAACGAATGAACGAGAAAACGAATCACAAAAGAACAAAAAAGAACGAATTATCGGAAAAGGAAGGAATGAAAGGAAATGCATAAACAAAACAAAATCTATTAATGAAAGAAACACAAATGAAAGAATAATAGATTTTAAAATATGACGTAAAGAAACAGTAGAGAAAGAAACGCAAAGAAACGACATTTTCTTCTTGTTCAATAAAAAAGCCGCTTCAACGTGCATTTCTCTTCACCTATTTGCCCTCACGTGACACGCGAATATGCAACCGAACTGCCAATGATGGATTGATTAATGTATAAATGTATAATTCTTGCCCCTGCACTGAAAGCTTATAGTGTCAGCTTAATTTGCCATAAGCCTATAAATACAATCGTCTTCAGTAGCGATTGAACTCACTACTCTTGCTAACCACCATACTACGTTAATGCCAGCACAGCTCCAATTATTCAAGGCATAAGCCAAATTGCAATACACATATGGCGATTTTCTAAGCGTATCTCATATTCCGCACAAGGCGAAAAGTATGGGCACCCAGTGAGCAGTGAAATTACTACTCAGTCATAACTGTTCTAGTGATATAATCTTGCTAAACATCACACTACGTCGAGCTGACCAATTGCAATGAACTAGTTTCTTGAAATTGTTTAATAAAAAAAAAGGTTTAAATCGAGTTTTATATTTTCACATGTAGTGATTTTGAGAGATTTTTTAAATGCCCAGAGAGACATGGGAAACAATTTGGTACCCTGACAGGTAAATAAAATAATCTCTCTGTCCACATTCCTCGAACATTTGTGCAATTCGTATTTAAAGAGCTACGGTTGTTTCCCGCCAACCTGGTGTACAAACACGTACAACTCTACAAGTGACCGTTTTAAATACACACTCATCTTCTTAATGTTCACAGAAAACAAAAATAAAATAACAAAAAAGAAAAATTTTTAAAATGGGAAAAAAAAGCTGTCTTTTTCAAATCAACATTACTCATTACGAGCAAAGGAAAATATTTGGAGAATGGCTGAACGAAATAGAATTCTTAATGAAAAGTTTTAACAAGTGAAAATAAAATGAATACATAATAAACCCGATTCTTAATTCCACGAAATGTGTTAAATTTGGTTTTCGAATTTTTTTCTTCCTCTTTTGTTTTGCCAACTTTTGAAAGTGACAACGTGTTTAACAAATCAAATTAAACATTTTTTTTTCCTTTTTTTAAACGATAGTCGACATCAGAACGGATTTTTTTCTGGTCAATTATGCTACTCTTCCTTGCGATTGTAGCTATTTCCTTTTCGGGCATTCGTTTCTATTCTCTCCTTTCTCTCCTTCGCTTTTAATCATATTTTGTCTTCATCTTGGCAATCTGGGATTATTTCTTATTTTTTCTGAATTATCAAGGATTTAATTTTTATTTTCCTTCACTTTCTTCATCTTTTCTTATTAAGATGATAATGTGTTAATTCATTTATTTATTCAATTATTATTATTATATTATGATTATTATTGTTCTTGCTGTTGTTATTTGTCGATGTACAGACAGGAAGAGGTGGATAAGGGTAAAGATGAGTTAGGAGTATTCGTTGCTTTTTTTATCATGGGTTCTTGCCTAATTATTGATTCCCGGATTCTCAACCTATTCTCAAATGTTTCTTTCTAATTTCCAAACACCACCAACACTTCTTCTTCTTCTTCTTCTTCTTCTTCTTCTTCAATTTCTACTCTTTTTATTCTCCTTCTTCTTTTCCACCTCCTTTTCTTCTTCTTCTTCTTCTTCTTCTTCTTCTTCTTCTTCTTCTATTCAAATATAAGATATGCTTAATTTCTTAATCAGTTTTTAATGATTTTTCGCTTAAAATTTATTCGTATTTCTTTCCCATTGTCATTGATATCAACATTGCATTATTTCTGTACTTATCTTCAGTTTTCTTTGCTATTTTCTTTTCACTCTCCTTTCATCTTCTTTTCTTTTTCTTCCGCTTCTTTCTTTCTTTCTTCTTGTCATCTTTTTTTTTTTTTCGCTTCTGTCACTCTCTTCTTTTCATAATCATATTCTCTGCGTTATTCATTTTATTGCAATTTCTGTTTGCTTATTTCACCATTAATATTTATTTTTGCAAGTTTTGATTCGTGTCATTTTTCTTTATTCACTTTTCTTTTCATTTTTCTTCTTCTACTACTACTACTACTATTATTATTAATATTATTATTTAGTTAATGACAGCAGCTGAAAAAATAAAACTACAAAGTAAGTCAAATGTAAAGACCATTGCTAATATCTTCATTTTTGTTGTTAATACTCTTCACTTTACTATTTCAGTTTTTATTTTAATTATTTGATATTTGCATTGATTTGATTTATTTTCGTTTGCTTTCCGCTTCTATTTTTCTGTTTCCTCTCTTCCTGTTCAATTAATGATTCAACGCCAATGAAACGTTCAAAAGGAGATTCCATCATCTTAAAGAATGAAAAAGAAAATGTTACAACAAATACAAATATCGTCTGCTTTTATTCAAATTACGAAGAAAATGGACGACGAAGGTGAAAGACGACGCTCGACTGCTGATTGCTTCATTTTGCATCGTTTATTTTGTGACGAATGTCAAAGAGATTGTGTTAATTTTTTGGTTTTATTATTTCATAGGAATTTTATCTTCTTTATTATTAGTTCCAAAAGAAAATGATCATACACTTAAAGAAGGTTGAAGAATGAACCGGTCAAAATAAAGGGATCGGAAATACTTGCTTGAATAATTCCTGACAAAAGGAAAATACTTTATCGAAATATAGTGATCAATACAATAAAGATAAGATAACAGTCGGTATAATAAATCGAATAATAATGTGATTTCCGAACCCCAGAAAATGCTAGGAACAAAATGGCCTAAAAGTAATAAGCAATTATAATGTAATGTCGATTAAATTTTTGTTAATCAAGTGCAATGCATAGAGAGGATCTGACATTCAGAAGGTCATGACCCCTTTTTTGCTAGTCTAATATCAAGTAAAACTCATTACTTAAGTTAGAAACTCATTTAAGTAGTCGTGACATTTATGCTTAGCCAAACACCAAAGTTGATAAGATTTTTATGATTTTTACTCTCAGAGGAAAATTGTCTTATCTAAGCTTCGATTGAGTTGATACCATTCAAATTTCAGTTGAAAAGATACATAATTTTAAAGAAAGTAGCAAAAGAAGACCCACAAAATGCCAACCACAGGTCGGTGTAACTAAAATAAAACAAGTAAAAAGTCTAAATACCAAAAAAATGTTCCGACAGTGGATGGAAGTGCGACATTGAGATCCGAAGATGCATTGGCATGGTCAAGGGCGCATTTCAAAAGCTAACCAGAATAATGAGAGACAAGAAATCTCATTCGAAACAAAGAAAAGAGAGCTGAATTGCTATGTGATATCTGTCCTTCAGTATGGTAGTGAATGTTGAACAATTTCTGCAAGGATAAAGGACAGGCTTGAGACAGCAGGAATGTGGTTCTACAGAAGGATACTGAGGATAGCACGGATTGAGCATGTGATCAACGATGAGGTTTTGGAGAAGATGCAAACGAGAAGAAAACTCATACTAAACATCAGGAAGCGACAAATGAGGTTCCTGTGACACGTAATGAGGAAGGAGGGCCTGGAGAATTTAATACTCACAGGACGAATAGAGAGAAAGAAGCGCGAGACATATTTGATAGGCTTGAGCAAATTAATGGCGGAGAGGGGTTTGGGAGAAATACCAAGAGAAAAAATATTGAGAGCGACAAGAGACAGGGCTAAGTGGAAGTCCATGATCGCCTACGTCCTGAAGGGACACAGCTCATGAAGAAAAAGAATGTCCCCGGTAATTTTTGTATCATCAATATTGCAAGCTCCAGTATTTCTTAGCTTCAAATTTCTTCCCGTCCAAAATTCTTGCTCACACGAATGAAATTTCGAAATCTTTTGTGACAACGAAAAATTAAAAACTTATGCACACGACAATGACGAATGACATTATTTACATTATTTAAATTAATTTAAATTTGGTTTTATTTTCAAATAAGCCTTCGTATCCAAACGTTAAAATATATTTTAGCCATTTATTAGTGATGATACCGAGCAAGCAAGGGACCGGATGTTTGACCTCAGAGGTCCAGAAAGCAAATGACCAAAACTCGTCTTTGCGCATCTGGGCTCCACGCAGAAGTTCCGGAGGTAAACAAAATATTTCACACGCCACCCACATCTATTGAACAGGTGAAGAGGCTTATTCCTTGTTTCCTGTTTAGGATGCGGTTTCCGGTTTTCTCTTTTCTAATCTTCTCACCGTTTTTTTTTTTCAATTGGAGTAGATAGACTAAACTATCGCCTTGTTCACACTCCACCCACATCTATTGAACAAGTGAAGAGGCTCATCCCTTGATCCCTGTTTAGGATGCGGTTTCCGGTTTTCTCTTTTCTAATCTTCTCACTCTTATGTAGCCCCCTGCACATCAGTGGCGTTACCGCTTTGCTTGGGTTGATATGATTAAAAAATATATATATATCAGATTCCTTTTACGGACCTGTAGCGGAACTTTGGATCCTGATTTATCATCAAATCGCAAAATTCAAAATACGTCAGAAAAACGGTTTTTCCATAGCTAAAGAAAAAATCATTCCGTGATCCACACCCCGTGACTATTCAATATTTACGGATGGTCTCTAACCGGTCACAGCGGTCATTTCAGAGGAGGCAGATTGCTGACACACATCTAAGATGTAACTTTCAGCTTCAAGTGACCCGGACATTGTCTCCTCTCTCTCTCTCTCTCTCTCTCTCTCTCTCTCTCAACAATTACTACTACAAACATTTTGTACGAAGTCTTAATTCTTCAACCTCATCATTGAATACAAACTCTAGTCATAACTTACTAAGATTTATAATTGAACATTACTTTCTACAACTCTTGTCATTCCTTCTTTTAATAAATTTCTATTTTACATTCTAAGTGTATATTTTATTATTCCACTCTTCTACACTACTCCACACCTTCCAACTGCCTACAACCAACCTTCTGATGAAAATCCTTCTGATGAATTTTATTAACCATAAAACTTGTAAGCTGTAGGTAGTTCGGTTAAGTAAGAGACAAGGCCAAACCAAAAGAAACAATAACCAGCTCCCTAAACTTCATACGAAATGTTTCTCAACCTGCGTAAACAAACCTATGGTCATTAAAACGATATATTCAAACTAGTTGTGTTAGCGACATTTCGGGTCCCTGTCGCTGTCAGTAAAATTCTGAAATTATTTATTCAACAGTAAGTTCATTTCGTAGACTGGAAGGAAAATAAGCTAAAACAAATTAACAAATACTAGTTATCTCCCTTTGAATCGACTGTTGAACGAGAACGGTACTTCATCATAACACTATAGATTGGACACCTCGACGTGATTTAATGGTTAGCAAACTTGTCTTGCTAGAACAATTACAACCGAATAGTGAGTTCGAACCTCACTGTGTGCCCCATACATTCGACCTTGTGCTACATCTAAGCTATGCTTAAAAAATCGCCATAACACGGTAGATTGATTAACTAGTTCTTTTGAGAATTCATCGAATATTACCGGGTATGGCAGACACCTGACGGAAAATACGACGTCCAAAACGTTTTGGCTATAACAACCAGTGTATAGTAAAAGTACACCTCTGCTTAGCCAGAAATTCTCAAATCAGAACGAGTTTGTGGAAACGAAAGCGTGACGTGGGTAGAGACCGATTGCTGTGGATATCCCATTTCCCCCATTAATTTTACAGACACATAGCCATCTTATGAACAGAACATTATGAGCCGGTGAAAAAATGGTGAACTTTAACATACTTGTACTAAATTCACCAATCTCGTCGGAAATTCTCTTCCCTTTTTCCATGATACTGTTATCGCTAATTCAGCTCTCACAACTCACTTTCCAATGTATTACAATTTCACAAAAAATTCTTGACGTCTGTGGCTGGTACGGTCTATAATGGGAACTCCTCTACCCGATAAATATATGAGGAGATGCTGATAAGTTCCCTGATCAGTGTATCCCTTAAAATCTGACAAATCTAAACAAATATTTTCGGCATTTTTTGACAACCTGTCTGGTCGTTGAGACATTATCACGTTTTTTATATTGAGATCAAAAGCCAGACTACAGGTCTCTTAAGTTAAGAAGAGCTGTTCACTTGGAATATTGGTGCTGTACACATCTTCGTGACATCATTTTATACGATTGTTTACATTGGACTTCTAAATTATCAGTAAAAATTACACTTGGAAGTTGTGAAGATAGTTGTGTATCTTCATCAAGTGACAGAGGTTAGTGTTCGAACACAAGTAAAAGCCTATATATTGAATGTTGATTTTTTTAAGGTGTACAGTTTATCATTATAGTAGGATCAGTTAGGCACTAGCTGTGAGGAAAAGAGGACCATGAGATAATTCGATCAGTCAGACATTTGAAAACAGCATGTTGTACTGCTTAGCGTTCGCTTTGGAAGCTCCAATACAAACATTTCAAGGTGTTTGGGTGTTAATCTGAGGACAGTGTAGAGGATCCGGAAAGAGTTGGATCAGTTGAATGATGATTACGAAGGTAGTTGGAGTGATCACAAGTAATGAGGACGTAATGCCTTCTTCCATCTTCCCACAGGGCTTCAGATTCAACACGGAGGCATATATCAAGTGCTTTGAGGAAGCAGTTCTGCTTTGAATCCAGAAGGGTAGTTTCTAGAAGACTCTATATGTAGCAACAAGATTCTGCTTCATGTCACACAATCAGGAGAACCCAGTCATGGCCATCAGACAATTTCTGCAGTCACATCCTCCCCTACAGCTGCCCAACTAATTCCCCAGGCTGCAACACCGTTGATTATTATGTATGGGGTGCAGTTGAGAGAGAGACTAACAAAACTCCTTGTAACATTAAAGAAGAAGTGAAGGCAAGGATTATTCACCAACCTAAACAAGGCGACCACCCAGAAGAGTTGCAGTAGATTCCGAAATCGTCTGGGGGTGTGTTTGAAGCAAATGGCTATTTTATTGAATAGATTTACTTTTTAGAATTTGAAAATATTTTGTGTAATTTTGGTAGATATAACAGTTAAAATAAGATGTCAATGTTATTTTCATTTTTGCCTTACATAGATGACAATTCATCCATGCCACCCTATATATATATATATTCGTCTCAAAATATAGAGTAAAAGTTGATCATTAGCCGAGGAATAGCAGACGGACATGAAGCGATTACATTATATAATTGGCGCGTATAACATATTCGAAGCACGAAGATGCTTATCCAAAATATCGAAAATCTGGTTGCCGCTAATGCTTCATACATAATTCTTGGCATCGACAACTGCCTTTTCTCCTCCTCTTCCTCCTCTTCTTACTCCTGCTCCTCCTTCTTTCCATTCCATTTCTGTATCGTCGTCTCAATTTATTTCCCTTTTTATTCTTTTACTTCCACACTACCAATCGGCAGTGACCGCTATCTTATAACTTTCGAGATGATATCAGTTCGGAAATTGAGGTCGGTGGGTTGGTGTCAGAGAGGAAAAGATAGAGAGTAAAAATGAGAGAGAGAGAGAGAGAGATGCAGATAATTAAGTAGAAAGAAATTATGACGGGAAAGAGGAAAACTATTGAAGGGGGTAAAAAGAGAAGCAAAGACGGGAATAAATACAAGAAAGAGAGAGAAAAGAATGGAAATGAGAGAATAGAGAGAGAACTAAAATAGAGAAAGAGAGAAAGAGAAAGAAAAAGGGAAAACGATGAAGAAATGGAAACGATTAAAGAGACAACTTGAGACAGGTAGAAGGAGCGTGTTTCTGGAAAATCAAAAAGGAATAGATCAAGAGAGAGAGAGAGAGCGAAAAAGAAAGATAAAAGCAGAAGGCAGGAAAGAGAGAACGAAAGAGACAAAACGGCTATACAAAGAAAGAAAAGTAAAGTAAGAAGAGAAAATTTTGGGAGAGAAAGAGGAAGAGAAAGACAAATATGAAAAAAGATTTGATGAACTCAAGATCAGATAATGTTGAAGGTGAAAGAAAGAGTAAAAAAATAGAGAGATTGATAAAAACGAGAAAGGAAGATGATCAGACAACGAGAGACAGACAGACAGACAGACAGAAGTGAAAGCGAGTGGGAAAGATAGGAAGTAGAAAATTACAAAAAAAAAAACAGTAAAAAACTAATAAAAATGTCTGCTTGGATGTTGCAAATGGAGAACAAGGCGGTCCATTTTATGAAAACAATTGTTTAATCAAAGCTCATCTGAATGAATGAATCAAAGACGTAAAGAATTACGATAACAATACACACACAAAACAATATATATATATATATATATATATATATATATATATATATATAACATATATATATATATATATATATATATATATATATATATATATTAGTTATCGATATCTGTAAGGAGGATCGTTGTCTGCTGGTCTCATCTCATCATACATATTTATAAAACGTAGCATGCTTTAATTGGCTGCATATGATACGGCGGGCCGAAATGGAAACAGAATATAAACAGCCACTTCATATTAGAAACGTTTTATTGGCGCTTGATAACATTTTTCAAATGAAATTCCATAATGGATGACAGAAATAAAAAAGACTAAAATGATAATAAAAAATATGGAACAATTCAGCCACCATCACGGAACAAGGCCCGCAAAGTTGCAGACGGGAAAATTCAGTGTATAACATAGCGCGAACAGATTTATATCTATACTTACATCTGAATTATGAAGACCTATGCGCGTAAATATTTACTGAGATATTCACTCTATCTTTTGCCTCATTCATCTAATTTGAATTGTATTTAAATGTATTATCTATCTATCTATCTATCTATCTATCTATCTATCTATCTATACGTCTGTCTGTCTGTTAATTATCTATCTCAGTCATTTTCATATCTATTAATCTATCAATCTGTCAATTTATCTATCAGTTTGTTCATTATCTATATCAGGCAAATCAATATCACTATCTCTCTCGATTGATCGATTGATCGATTGATATATATATATATATATATAGATATCAGTTTGTTCATCATCAATCTACCTGTCTATCTATATTTTTATCTATGCCTGTTCATTATCTAGCTATCTACCACTATATCTCATTTTATATCTATCTATCTATCTATCTATCTATCTATCTATCTATCTATCTATCTATCTATCTATCTTAGTCTCTTCATATCTATCTCAGTCTGTTCATTTCTATCTATTTATATTTGTAACTATCTTTTTTCTGTTTATGTCAACTCCTAGAGGCCATATTTTGTTATATGTTAAATGCAATCGCCGTATATATATATATATATATATATATATATATATATATATATATATATATATATATATAAACTGTCTTATGTATATCAACAGATATTGATCACTTTTCCTATCTGCATGTTGCTATGGGCAAATTGTCACCATTTTATTTTTTAAGTTTGCGTGTGGGCGTTGTTTGTTCGTGACTTTATTTTACATTGGACTTGTGTAAAATATAAGTGAAAATTACATTCGGAAATTTGAGAGATACTGCATTTGAATTTAATACCAAAGGTTAGTGTTCGAGCATAGATACTCAATGAGGTTTTTCAAAGGAGTACAATCTTTCAATATCTATAATTTCCGATTTGATTTAGCTATCTGCCGTACGAAGTATAATACTGAGGGAAGCATTTTGCTAGAAATGATGCAACTAGAGTGTGCGATTGGTAAATTTTCGCCATTTTCTATTATTAATTTCGCACATGTGCATTGTTTGTTTTTATTTCGTCTGCAGAGTTGGATGGGTCTAATGATGATTATAAAGGTGTTTGAAATAATCACAAGTGATGACGACATTATACCTCCATTTATCTTCCCGCAGGGTCGTAGACCACACATGGAAACTTACATCCAATTCCTTGAGTAGATAGTGCTAGCCTGGGTGAAGAGAGCGGCTGCTCAAAGGCCCATATCTAACAACAGGATTCTGAACCATGCAACACAAGCAGAAGAACTAGTTATGGTTGTCAGACAAAATTCTGCGACCGCATCACCCCTTCAAATCTGGTCACCTAACTCTCAGATTGAAACCTCCTTGGTTATCGTATGTGAGGCTCAGTTGGGCGAGAAAACAACAAAACTCCTTGTAACACCAAAGGTGAACTGAAGACAAAGATTATGGCAGCATTCACCGAATGTTAAAATGAGATGACAATGTTATTTTCATTTTTTCGTAACTTAGACGACGACAATTCATCCGTCGTACCCTGTATATATAAAAAAATAAAAACATGAGTGGTGTCTTCAGGCGTTCCTGGAGACACCACTTATGGTAGAAAGCTAGCTCACGTAAAAGTTTACAAATGAAAAATATTCAAAAGTTCTACAATATAATTGTATTAAATATTTTTTAATAGAAATGGGCACTGGTCTAATATTATTATGACCAAAAACTAATTAAAAGTAATTAAACAATATATATATATATATTATAAATTATGTTTTAGAACATGTTCATAATTTTTTCTATATATGTCCTTTTCTCTACAATCATATGTTTGTTTCAATGTTGGGTTTCCAACATTTCATCAGGAGGAAAGAGCAAGAGTTGGAATTATCTTCTGTTTATATTTGGTTCGTTGTTGTTGTGGGGTTGGTTGGGGTTATTGATAATTAAGGGAATGTGTCTTTCGTTTTGATCGTTAAACTTTTGAAGAACTTGGTGTGTAAGTGCAAAATTGTTGATTAACGGTATTATCTGTGGGAATGTACGTTTTTATCGGTCGGGTATATCTTTTTATCGGTCGGGTATGTCTTTTTCGAAGAAAGTGGCGTGTGGATGTGTTTGATTACTTGGTCAGTTTTGTGTGTTTGCGTGGGGTAATTTTTGTGTGTGTGTGATTTAGGGACTATATATATATATGGTGTATTAAAATACTTTTACAAACTTTGGAAATGATTGCTTACAAATATCCTCATAATCATATGCACACATCCTTTGTTTTTTAGTTATTGTATTAAACATTTTGGTAGACGCTTTTAGGTATACAATCCAAGATACAATCCAAAATACTGTTACAAACTTTTGAGGCAGGTTTCTGACAGCAAAAGATGGTAAAATTTCCGTATAGACATATGCCTAAAAGCCCATCATTGTACCTGAACACAATAACTCATAAAAAAATTTTTAAATCTTCTTTTTTTACAATCGCTTGCACCAGTCGGATCATTGTCCAGCAGACGCTATCAAATACTTTCACACGGTGTCGGAGTATTTCGCAGTCTCCTTAATGAAGCGTCCATGCCATATTAATGCCACCTGCATAAATCAATTCTTTTGGGTGGCCTCACAGATGTAACTCTAAAGGTTTGTGTTTGGGGGAACATGTAAGTTATAGAATCGATCCTCTCCTACCGATCCATTTTTCAATGTAGATGTCAGCAAGTGCATTGCAAAAAATGTGACTAATATGTGCTGGAACCTTATCATGAATAAACCACATGCGTCTTCATACTAACAGAGATACATCCACTAGCATGTCTGAAAGTGTGTCTGTAACACGTGCTGCGAGTCACATACAATCCCAGCCCACAGATTAATGGTAATCTGAGCCGCTGTCTAGCCTGTATTATGCCATAGAGATTCATATCTGCCGATTAATGTAGATTATGTAAATTTGTTATTCCGTTTCTTCCAAATGTTACCTCATCTATAAACAAGACTGGAAAGACAAACAACGGATCGGAGTTTGTGCAATAAACCTTCGGCAAAAGTTCTCCCGCGGAGAGAGATAAGAAGGCGAAAGACCCTGCCCACTTTGCAAATGATACGGATATAGGAGCGGCTCTTGGAATACTCAGCAAGCAGTAGCATGAGATGTACGACATGCTAGGGCTACTTGACGTGTACTGATACTTGGATCGTCCCCGACAGTCTGTAGAATGTGTTTATCATGATTAGGCGTACGATCGGATCTAGATCTTCCACAATCAACAGCTTGTGGTGCCACAGATCCTATATCAACAACGTGACAATAAACAGCAGCATAATTTAAATGAGTTGGCTAGCTTTTGATCTAGAAACACAATCTGATACAGTCGTGCAGCCTCGCGTTCATTACTACTCGCGCAGCCGTATGTAAAAACATATCTAGATGTCCACGATGTGAATATACCGCCACTTTTAAAGGAAACACTTCTCAGTTAACTCTCTACTACACACTTTAAACGTAGAAGACACACTCGCCACAAATGTACACGAATAACAAAAATAACCTAGTCTACGTGCCATCAAGCATAAACTTTCTTTAAAGTTAATAACTTAAAAACAATGGATCTGCGGACATGATTATATGAACTTTTTCTCTTGTTTTGATGAGAGGAACCTGCCCCCAAAGTTTGCAAAATTATTTTTGATACACCATACCTCTCTCTCTCTCTCTCTCTCTCTCTCTCTCTCTCTCTCTCTCTCTCTCTCTCTCTCTCTCACACACACACACACACACACACACACACACACACACACACACCCTGATTGAACACTCTGGAAGAATGGCAGACTTTGAAAAACAGTAGTTACTCTAGCACTTACGCATCGCTCATACAGTAATGAATTAGAGCGCTCTGACTACTGGCGTATGATACATCATATGCTAAAAAGTCTGCCTCCTTCTATCGGGGGCCCATAGCTCAGAGGTAGAATCGTCAATTCGGTCGGGTTTCATTTCTGGGTAAAAGCTATCGGATTTCTTACCGTACTGATCAGCTGTGATACAGCGAAACAGGTCTGTCTGCAGATGACTATATTTGTGTGTGTGTGTGTGTGTGTGTGTGTGTGTGTGTGTGTGTGTGTGTGTGTGTGTAAAAGCATACTCAGTCATAATCTGAGGAAAAGAACACTATGAAAATAAATAAAGAAAAAAATATAGTTTTCCTCTTACCGTTATTTATTTTATATATATATATGCGCAAGTGTATGTGTGTGTGTGCACGCGCGTAGTGTTTGTTTTGTATTTATCGATCTGTCTGTGTCTGAATTTATTCATATTTCTATAATCATATATGTCAATATCTTCACATATTTCAACCTGTCTCACTTTATCTACCTGCTCAGATCTCTCTGTATATCTCTCAGTTTGCTCATATCTATCGATCAATCGATCCATATAAATCGATTTATCTTTTACTTCGTATGTCTTTTGTCACTTTCTATCTGTCTGTACCTCTGTGATTTTTTTTCGCGATGTCTCGGCATCGATTTTCCTGATTGTCAAACATTGTCCGCTCCTCGGTATTCTATTCACCGACCCCCCAATGCACCATTTCCATGTTTTTGATTCTTCTTCTTTCATGTGACTCACTCGTTGATCTTCGGTGCAGAAACCAAAATCTAAAAGCACGGCTTTGAATGACCAGCTGTAAGTTTGGTATAACTCATCACCCACGACCAACGTCAAGGACAGGCAGTCTATATCAATGTTGCGATAACCACATGTAATTTGTTTTACTCTGTTTAGATCACTGTCAAATCTCCACAGAAATGTTGTTGCAAAATACATTCGACATGTTGCTGTTCGAGTTCTGCTGAAGGTCAAATTTTAAAATCCGGTTTTAAACGGATAGAGATAATTTCAAATAGATACAGAGACATAAACAGAATTAGGTAGATGGAAACAGACTGGATTATTTAGATAGATAGATAGATAGATAGATAGATAGATAGATAGATAGATAGATAGATAGATATGAGTACACTGAAAAGATATATTTTTTCATAAGGTTCTCTATTAATAAACTTATATGAACCAATCGATTCGTGATACCAATAAATACTTAACCGCAATTTTACTCCCAAGATCATTGTCCGGAAAGATCATTTAAGTATTTTCTCGTTTCAGGCTATTGAGAAGTGTGTATGAATCTTGAGGGAAACTTCAGCAATGCCTGATCTTCTATTCCCAAGATGGTTAGGCCAAAACTGTTTCTAGCCAAAGCCAATTGCCGCTGACTTCCAACATTTACTCCCTATGTTCTTTGTCACGTTATGAGCAAATAAATAACTGCTTTGGCTCAGGTTTTTATTTCTCAGAATTGTTACTTTTGATTGGTTAAATATCCGAGGACATGCTAAGCGCATGAGCGAGAGGCACAAGAGAGAAGCAATTAGTGCTATCTTAAATGTAATGCCATGAAGCTGAAGTTGATGTTTTTCAGAATTAGTGGGAGTGATGTTATCATTTGTATACTACAGAATATTGAAAATAGTTACAGACGTCGATATGGGTAAATTAGATGAAACTAATGGTTAAAAATATTTAAAAACGTAGGAATAGTTTCAGTTAGTTGTATTGCTGTTGTTTAATGCGTTGACTTGACTAAAATAAGCTATTGCGATCAGGACGCCATGTTTATTGGGTTGAAAATTTGGTATATATGAACAATACATTGCAAATTAGTTTCTAATGACAAATACTTAAAAGTAACAATCTTTGTATATATTTATCTTTGACCGACGAAAGATTATGTTAAACCAAACAGATTTCTCGTCTATATAAAATAACGCCAATTAATGAAACGATGAGATGCAATATAATATATATTAAGAAGGGAAAGAAGACACATTCTTATTTCTTCGTCAGATCCGCAGATATTTATTTAATGAAAACTAAAATCTACATGCATTAGTCCTTGACCATTCCCAAAATGTCTCTCTCCTGGAAGAAAAATATCAGCGAACTGAATTTATTTATCTAATACAAATAGATGTTTTAAGAAATTTAAAAAAGTTAGTTTTTTCACAAACGTTCAGGATATATCTCGTAACTAAAATAGTGGCTAGTGTTAGAAAAAAGAGATCAATCTTTTGATAAAATCATCATTTCACAAACATAAAGCAAATCCGCCAGATTCAACACATATTTAAGAACTTGTCAGATTTTATTATGCAAGTTTGTTTTTTTACAACACTATTACTAATAACCAAAAAATGTTCGTGAAATTATTAGGCTATATTTATATGAGTACTATAGATTTCCAACATATTATTTACTCCTTATTAAAAATATTGATAATAACTTGTTTTTAATGGGCTTCTGGATACATTATGCAATCAAAATAAGATGAAAATAAATTGTTATTTATAAATAAAACCAAAATATATAGATCATACAAATATACGGCAGATATTATAAAAGACAATATTTTAAGAATAAAACTTTACTCATGTTGGTAGAAATTGCAACAAATTCTTCTACATGATAAAAATACCATGGGAATTTTCACGTATTATAAGTTTTAATCATAAATAGTTATTTTTACAATTATTTATTTTATGATCTGAGATTCTTTAATGCAGCTCAAGAAAGATACTCAAACTTGGTTATCAATGTCTTAATAAAAATTTACAGACTAAACTATCGCCCGGTTCACACTCCACCCACGTCTATTGAACAGGTGAAGAGGCTCATCCCTTGTTTCCTGTTTAGGATGCTGTTTCCGGTTTTCTCTTTTCCAATCTTTTCACTCTTTTCTTTCTTTATTTTTTTTTCAATTGGAGTAGATAGACTAAACTATCGCCCGGTTCACACTCCACCCACGTCTATTGAACAGGTGAAGCTTGTTTCCTGTTTAGGGTGTAGTTTCCGGCTTTCTCTTTTCCATTCTTTTTACCCTTACGTAGCAGCCTGCACATCAGTGGTGTTATCGCCTTGCTTGGGGTGATATGATTAAAAAAAAAATCATAAGATTTAAAGACAGGATCAACCTATTAAACCAAAGGAATGAACTTACTGTTAACTCCATACATAGCTTCCCATTTATTCTACAATATGAGTTGTCAAATTCATATTTACTAGGCATTTAATTTAGCATATATTGCCAAGGTAATATTTGCTAGGTATTTAATCTAGCATAGACTATGAAGTTATGTAGTTACTAGGTATTTAATATAAAACACATTATCATTTTAATCTATCATAAATTATCAAATTAATAATAAATAAGTTTTTATTCTAGCATAAATTTTCAAGTTAATATTTAATTATTGAAATTCCTTAGATATTAAATTTCACATGGTATATCAAATTGTGTGTATATGTGTATATTTTGTTTGTTTTACTTGTGTTTATATATGAATACATATACTTGAGTGCATGAGTTTGTCTATGTATCAATGTATGTAGGTAGGTGTGCATGTGGGTTTATGTACTAGCACGTATATGGATATAATGTTTTACATGCATGTATATATGTGTATATATGTATATATGTGTGTGTATGTATATTTATATATGTATGTATGTCTGAGTATATATATATATATTTTTCTTGTTTATGCATATACGTGCCTATGTGTGTGTACGTTTCTGTGTGAGTATTCTTGCGTCTATTTATGTGCATTTATGCATATAGTTGTCTATGAGTAGATCCGTGTATGTGGTTTTATTTTGTATATTCTGTTTTGTGTTTTTATGTGCGTACGTATTTTGTTTTTGTTATGTGAATATGAGTCTGTATATATTTAATTATCTTTATATGTTTATGCATTGGAATATGACTATGTTTGTCTTGACCCCGTTTAAACCTATCCCTTGTCCATTCTATCATCCGAATTCAGACCTGCATGAACATAATATGTTTAGCGTACACCGACACGTCCTAGCTTTGAATTCACTTGTCGCTAAAAAGAAAAGTTAATAAATTTGTGAATGTATATGTGTCTATGTGTATGTTTGTGTATATGTACGCATATATGTATGTATGTGTATGCATATGTAAGTTTGTGCATGTGTGGATATGTATATATTTGTATATATGTGTGTCTGTCTCTCTTCCCCGTTTCATTTCTGAATAACTTTATAATCTAAACCTGATGCTTAGTTAAATTTAGAATTTAAAATTCGATGTTTCTAATATTAACTCCTAATAGTCTTTTAGAATATTTTTATAGTTATGTTAAAGTGAAATTAATGCACTAATAAATTGTTTTTGGAGTAGCAAGTTCCTAACATTTTGGGTGCATTAAGTCGATTAGCAACCGACATAACCCGATTATAGCCTTCAGTGCAAAAACTACTTCACACACACACACACACACACACACACACACACACACACATATACACACACACACACACACACACACACACACATATATATATATATATATATATATATATATAATTTGGAAGTAAGTTAGTTCCACAACCTAGGTTTCAGCCTTTCGGTATCTTCAGGCGATTTATAATAATTGATTTTTTCCGTTTTCAAACGTATAAACGGGCACTTTTCTACGAATGACTGGAAGATTTTAAAGAACCGAAAATTTTCAAAATCAAGGAGACGTTATTTAAGGATCTTACAAAAACAAATTTATTCATGTTCGTAGGAGCATACAAACAGCTTTATTATCAGATGAAATAATCATAAATATAGATTGAAACTGAAAAATCTCAAATATTGTACCAACTGGCTAGCCACGTCTGGAAATTAAAACTGAAATATGGAAAAGTCCCTGATATAACTTGTGGCATAGTGAAAATAGCCAAACCATACAAAGGTGGCAACGTATGCAGATTGTGCCAGGAGGAAAAATAGCTATGTTGTTCCCAGTGACATCAGAATTATCAAATGAAAGATCAGAAACATGTTCAAATGTAATCATACTCATAAATATTTACTAGGATTATACAAACATTAGGATCATTAGGATAAAATGGTAAGACGTTAATGTTAATTTAGTAGCACGAGTAAATACATGTGGTCGGAGAACCAAGAAAAAAAAAACAAGAAAAAAAGATCGTCAGAGCAGTTGCCATAGAAATACTTGTAGAAAAGGCAGAGGAAAGCTACATCGTGTCGGTAAGAAAGTGGCTAAAGACGACCTGCTAAGTCGGCATCGATTACAATGCAAATCCTCCTTTGTCAAGAACCTCGAGATGAATAGCACGCGAACCCGACTAGATATAGCAACAGTATTTAATGCACGGACGAATGGTATATTATATGCTTATATATTTAAGCATGAAATAAACTGTCACCTCTGAGGTTTGGTCTCAGTGGCCAGTTTTATATTTACATACACTCTATCCCTGATATTAAGAACTTTAACCCAAAAACATAGTATAACTTAAAACTAGATAGATAGATAGATAGATAGATAGATAGAGTTATTGTTCTTCTTTTTTTAATAATTCAGATACTATAAATTATATTATCAATTGAAATTTTGACGTTCTGAACGTATTAGCAATATTAGTCCGTACCAATTTCATTTTAGAAAAAATTGATTTGCATAAAATGTGATATATTACAAGATACTATAGCGAGATTAGATTACCTATTTGTCGCGGTGTTGACCAGTTTTTGAAAGAAATGATATTATTTAATGATGTGTTTTTATTATATTTTATTATATACGTGGTTCACTGGGAAGTAAGAAGTCCCCAATATGTCGTATTTCCGTGGAGTATGATGGAAAAGTGAGAAATGTAAGGTGATGATTAATTCCACAATATGCACAGAATGAAATAGATAGATAGATAGATAGATAGATAGATAGATAGATAGATAGATAGATAGATAGATAGATAGATAGTGTTTTGGGGTTCTCTCTTTTTATAAAGATGGACTCGTTTAGAGTATACCTTTTTCCTCCTGGCAGAGTATGCTGATATAGAAGCGAGACTGGAGAATACCGCGTTTTCACAGAGAATTAACCAGAGAATACGAGAGTCCAGAGAGAGATTAGCAGTCAGTACACTTTAGTTCATAGTAGCTCTGTGCTCCACTCATCAAGAAGATTGTTACGCAGTAATGGGTTCACTTCCAGAAACTTGTACATATACTTTTTACTAACCCGCATTCCTGGACTACTAATCTTCATTCAAAGCTGTATCCTTACGTTAATACACTTATTTTCTATCTCAATTACTTGTAGTTGTTCATTTATTTGTGCGGGTCCCATTCCCGGGATCCACAACAGATAGATAGATAGATAGATAGATAGATAGATAGATAGATAGATAGATAGATAGATAGATAGATAGATAGATGTGAAGTAAACAAACGAGTGTAGCTATGAGGCTTTTCCGAAAAGTAAGGCACGGGTGGACAGTAGTACTTCTAGAAAATTCTTCGGTTGGGATTGTCTTGTTTCTTCTTACAAGGACAATCGCTAAGCTAGATGATGTTTTGGCAGAAGAAAAAGCAGAATGTCTTCTTTTTTCTATTTCATATTTTTATTTTTATTTATTTAATTTTTACTTTTTTGTACTTCAAAATTTTGGAATATATACGTGTGTGTGTGTGAGTGCGTGTATATATATTTTTTCTAATCATTTTACCCCAAGCAAGACAGAACTGCCACTAGTGCGCAGGGGGTTACATAAGAGGTGAGTGATGAGAAAAAGGAACAAGTTACGGGAGTGTCAGAGAATGGGTAAGAGAAAGATGAGAACACTGGTGTGAAGAGGGCTGTATGAGAGTAGAATGGAAAGGAAGGAGAAGATGCGACAAGGGTTGTCAGGGAAAGGATGTGAGTCAAGGAGATGGCAATTAACTTTACGTTTAAATTCTTGGAGATTGTAGTTGTCAGCGAGGCAAGTATACGGAAGGGAATTCCACAGGGAGGAAGTGCGAGCAAAGAAGCTGAAGAGTAAAAGTTGCGATTACATTTGATTGTTTTTACTGCAAAAGGGTGGGACCTAGCCGCTAGTCTAGTAGCTCGAGTAAAGAGGGGACACCAAGGAGCTAAGCTCGTCGGAGCAAAAGCCGTGAAAGAGGGGACACCAAGGAGCTAAGCTCGTCGGAGCAGAAGCCATGAAAGAGGGGACACCAAGGAGCTAAGATCGTCGGAGCAGAAGCCATGAAAGAGGGGACACCAAGGAGCTAAGATCGTCGGAGCAAAAGCAGTGAAAGAGGGGACACCAAGGAGCTAAGATCGTCGGATCAAAAGTCCTGAAAGAGGGGACACCAAGGAGCTAAGCTCGTCGGAGCAAAAGCCATGAAAGAGGGGACACCAAGGAGCTAAGATCGTCAGAGCAGAAGCCGTGAAAGAGACAGAGGGAAACCACATTACGTCAGTTAGAAAGTGATTAAAGTTGAGCTACCAGGTCGGGATCAATTACATTGCAGATCCTTTGTCGGATTTTGTCAAGAAGCTCGAGATGTTAAAATGATGAGAGGAAAACCCAACAATAATTAATTATTTTTGTACTGGAAAAATCCTGTTTGCTTTAGAAGTAGGTGCAAAAAAAAAAAAAATAGATAGATAGATAAAAAAATAAAAATAAAAAAGATAAAATTTAGTCGTAATGATCATCTTTTACACCAACAAAATGTAGTGATTTTTAAATATCACCACAGCAATAGATTTAAATTACTAGTTTTGTAGAATTAAAATGTTTTTCCTTACTAATAATTCTCTAGAAAATTCAATTATTATTTATCTCTTTATTGCTAATCTGATCTTTTATTTTTGCATTAATTATTTTTATTATTTTTATCATATTATTATTATTATTATTATTATTATTATTATTATTATTATTATCTATACTTAATTTTTTTTTTTACGATCTTTTATTCATATTTAAATCTTTTGGGTTTTTGGTTTTTTGGTTTTTTTGATTTATGATATTATCTACTTGTGACTGAATTGAATTTTTGTTTTTACTATGTTGGTTACTTTTTTATCGGTATTAAATTTTTTTATGAATCTATTTTCTCATCTCTGTAAAACATCGTTTCTTATGAACCTGTAATTATTATTCTTATTTTTTAAAACTTTTAAAAAATTTTAAATTTTAAAAAAATGTTTTAAATTTTTCTTGTGATAGCTAATTATCTGTGATTGTAAGTATATTACCTCTTTATTTTTCTTTATTTCTCTTCATATTTTTTATTTGTTTGTTGCCTTTAGTTTGGTCTTTTCTTATTTTTTTATTCTTATTTTGTGTTTTTATTGTGAGATATTATTGAGTGCTTATATGGCCTCTTATAATTATATGTCTGTGTGCTTATTTTGTGTATGTTTGGATCTATCTTTCTATTTTGTGTCTGTATTCTTAATTTTAATTTTATTTTAAATGTATACACATCTTCTCTTCACCCAACCTATTTCCTCCTCTGTAACTTTTTTTTAACATTCTGAGTAAATTACCATTTGGTTTTCCCTTGGCTTGACAAAGCAGGTTGTAATTTTTTACAAATTCTGGATTTATAACCGTTAAGTCATTTGCTGAGTTTTCTTTCATATTGCTCTGGATAGTATCCATTGAGCTCTCTATTTTTATCTATTTAATATTTTATATTTAGAAAAAAATTTGGGATTATCTTCTCCGTTTTTACGGGTTTGTTATATATATATATATATATATATATATATATATATATATATATGTATGTATGTATAAAACTTTAATCCAAAAGGAAAAGCAGGAAGGTAAATCTCAAAGATCCGATCCTAATTAATATTAATTACACTAATATTAGAACTGATCAAGGTAGAGGGCTCAATGTAATTAATATTAAAATTACAGAGCCATTTATAAAATAAAATAAATTGTGATGTTCAAATTAGTAGTATAGCCATTTCTACATGAAATCCCTAAGAAAAATTTCACGCATTATCGGCAACTTCTTTATTTCAAAATAAACCAAGATATTTTACCGGCGGAAGTTAAAAAAATATACATCACAGAAAAATTAAAGGAGTGGGATTAATAAGAAAGTATATATATATATATATATATATATATATATATGTGTGTGTGTGTGTGTGTGTGTGTGTGTGTGTGTGTGTGTGTGTGTGTGTGTGTGTGTGTGCTCATGTGTTTGTATGTGTACCTACGAAGATTTTTAAAAATGAGCATACATGAGAAAATAGATGCCTATAACTTAATAAAAACAATATCTATATTATTATTAAGTCGAAATATCAAACGATTTATTGATTATTAAATTATATTTTTTAAATCCGTTTTATAATCTTCAAAATTTTAGTTAAAAATTTTGTTTTTCTGGCGTCGGTGAATAACCATAATTTAGTATGTGAAATTTTAGCATCTTTTGCATTGAAAAACAAATTGATTTGGAAATTATTGCAAAAATCAGATAATTGTTAGATTTCAATGAAACTTTCAGAACTTACTCAAAAATAAATTAAATTATTTTTTTAATTGTTTCCTTCCTAAAAAAAAATCTTGGTCAGACTATTTTTTGCTTATGTTACACCTCCATTTATTTAATTTCATGAAATTTTGAGAAAGTCTTTTTTGTAGTGTTTAATGCTTATATTAGTTATAAACAGAAGTCCTTAGAGAACTTAAATTATCATTGTGTGTGTGTGTGTGTGTGTGTGTGTGTGTGTGTGTGTGTGTGTGTGTGTGTGTGTGTGTGAAGCAGAACCCACAATCCAGAAAATCTGCTCTAAATTGAAAAAATAAAAATACAATAAAACCCAGAGATTATTTAAATTGAATTTTTTTAAATTACTTTTATCAATAATATATTTTATGGACACTATTGCCTTAAGAATTTTGTTTCGATCATTAATGAATTTTTAAACTTTTGTGTTAATTTGTAGGCATTAGGAGATATTGTTATTCAGTAAAAATGCTTTTAAAAATCATAAATGGAAAAACTTACTACAATTTAGAGTTTCCTGTATTTTACAAAAAAGAATTTTGCATTGTTTTGTGTTTGTATAAACATAACAATGTGCACTTACACGACTTTATTGGAAAATAAGAGCTGTAAGAATAATAAATTTAAAATTTTAGTGGTAATTTTCTAGCATTTCCTCAACAAGCGACTTTGTTAATAAAACTGTAAAGTCAGAATATCTAAACTTCAATACAATATTAGATTACTTAAAAGATTTTCCTAAATCTTTAAGACTACAGGATAATAAAAAAAATATATAATAAAGACACACACGGTACATTTGTCAAGTAATCTTATAATTATGTTCCACTTAGAAAAACTTCCCAAAATAAGCCTATCAAGATGGTAGTTAACACCGCATAAAAACACCTACCTCCTTTTTAAAAATGCATTTCTGCGATATTTTAAACTAAAAGCAATTAATATTTGTTTAAAATCAAATTTAGTCAATTTTAAATCAGCTAATATTCATCAAATAAAGTTACAGAAAAGTATTAGAAACTCGAATAACTTCTCGCTGTTTTTCAACAGATATTGTTCCCATAACTGCGTGCATGTAGTTTCAGATGGTAACGCATCTATAAGGTAGAATCTGTATTTGCGGGGAATTTTACTGCACTACTTTATTCAAAAGAAATCTGCAAGTGAAGGGCACAGAATTCTTGTTCAGAATTACGGTGATCCTGCTGTGTCGGAAACAACATGCAGAGACTGATTTAGACGCTTCAAAAATAATGATTTTGATGTTGAAGATAAAGAACGCTCAGCCGCACCGAAAAGTTTGAAGACGAAGAAGTAAAGGTATTACTTCATGAAGATTCAGGTGAAACGCAAGCTGAACTTGCAAAATTATTAGGAGTTGATTACACATTAGTTTCGAAACGTTTGAAAGCATTAAGAATGATTCAAAGGCAATGAAATTAGGTGCCGTACCAGTTGAAGCCAAGAGACGTCGAACGGCATCTTGTCACATGTGAACAGCTGTTTCAGTGACAGAAAAGGAAAGATTTTTTTCAACGTATCGTAACCGGCAATGAAAGAGGATACATTGCGATAATCCTAAGCGTAGAAGCTCGTTGGGTAATACCGGCTCTGCATTAACATCGGCGACAAAGCCGAATATCCAAGGTTCAAAGCTTCTGCTCTGTATTTGGTGGGATCAGCTCGATGTAGTTTATTATAAGCTGCTCAAAACGACCGAAACTATCACGGGAGACCACTATCGACTACAACTGATTACGTTTGAGCCAAGCATTGAAGAAACAACGGCCGCTATACGAGCAGAAACACGACAAAGTGATTTTGCAATATGACAAACAACGGGTGAAAACCTACTTAGAAACGCTCAAATGGCAACTCCTACACCACCCGCCGTATTCAACAATGTCTCGTATCGTGTCGCGCAGGTACTGGTGCCCCCTGAAAGAACTCCTGGTGGTTAACGCTGAGGTGACGCTATGCTGTATTAACCTGACAATTAATTTAGCTCTTTCTATTTTTGCTTATTTTTTCCTCTCTCTTTGTTTTCGTCTCGCTTTCATTTTGTCTTGTTTCTGGCGCGTTCATTTTTTACCAAAATGATAAACTAGAGTTTTTTTATATAATTATTTTATTCCTTTTACGACTTAAGATTCACTCAACTAACATTTATAGATATATTTCCAGTCTTCTCTCACTACTAACTCGAAAATTCAAATTGTCATCTGAATTTTTTAAAATGATTTAGAATTTTATTTTATTTTTTTCAGGAATACCAAAGTATCATAATTTTTGTTATAAATATACATTTTTCTTGATTCTTCCACCTCACATTTAGCCACACTCACAAGGGAAGAAAGAAAAATATGAATATAAAATAATCATTTTTTTCTCTCATTATTAACACGAAAAGTTAAGTTATTTTGAGTTTGAAAAAAAAACAGAAAGTTTCAAAAATTTAATTAAGCTGAAACAGATACGCACTTAAATGAAATCCATTGTCAGATGACCGGCAACTAAACCGGCTCACCCATTCCAATTTATTACAAAGACACGGGTGGTTAAGTATTAAATTTTAGGCGTGTGCGCAAAACAGAGGGTAAACAATAAAGGTTTTATCAGTGACAAATACAAGGTCATATATGCATGCAGAATTCAAACTGAGAGAGGAGTGGGATGAGGATATAAATAAATGTGTTCTGGAATATAGCGGAATATTGAAATACTTGTAAAATTAAGATGAGGAATTCGTAATGAGCACTGAGAAAAATTGATCCAATGGTACATTGTAAACAATAAGATAATAGTAAAAAATGCTTCAAGAACGCCGGAGACATTTATGGACATGGAGAAGCCCAGATGTTAAATCAAAAGTCAAATCGACTACATAGCCATCAATAAGATATTCCGAAATGCATTTCTCAAATGCAAAATATACCCACGTGCCACTTTCCAGTGATCTTTGAGTGAAATTTCGTAAGTTGAAGCGGGTCAGGATATCACTCGAATTGCAAAACGACAGACCCCTGAGCGACACAACCTCGAAGAAGGTATTTACTGGCAGCGTTAAAAACAGATGCAGTGAGTTAAATTCAAAGTGGGACACATTAAGAAAAGGGTTAGTAAAATCAGCAAGCGAGGTCATCCCTAAGAAAACTAGACAAGGAATGAATGATTGGATGTCAAATAAAAAATCTTGACACGATGAAAAGGAGAGACATCGAACAATGTCGAGGTATGGCACACAGTAGAAAGAAGTTACAAACAAATGCAGATAAGCAAATGAAAAAAAGTGGGCTGAAATAGAAATAATGATCATCGCAAATAAGGTAGATATGCATAAAGACTAAGTAAAATAACAAAACAAAAGATGTTGCAGTTAACAGAATGTATAAAATCAAAATACGGAACGTTGATAATAGAAAAAGAAAAATACTGTAGCCATGCAACTGTTCTCCTATATGACAGCGAATACTGGGCAAACTCATTACAGATTAAGATGAAACTGAGTTCTACAGAAGGATGAGAATATTATGGACTAAACATGTAACAACTAATGAAGACCAAAAAGACACTTATACTTATAATCAGAACAAAACAGTTGAAATTTCTAGGACACAAAAAATGAGCTTGAAAATGTAACACCAACAGAATATGTTCACGGTAAGAGGGAGAGGGATAATCATCAAATAACGTACTTAATGTGTTTGTGTCAATGGTTGACAGAACATGAATTAGGAAGTATAGCAAAGAGACAAATATTGCTAAAAGCGAAAACAGACATGAAATTGTGGAGAGCCATGATCCCCAATGTCCTGTTTCTTATTGCTTTGGGTGCCGCCGACCACAAGTGTAACTGAAGCGTCCCACTCCTAAATCTTTGCGCTAATTCAAATCACGGCTATGATTCACGTTTATCCCCGACCTACATTTATCTTTGTTAAAGAAAAATTAGATTCAAATTAGATATTTACATGTTAATACGGGGTGTACCCATAATGATGGGACACATTTTAAATGCAGGTATCTTGGATTATGAAGATGAAATACAGTACCAAATATATTTATTACATAATTGATATACAAGAGTTCAACAGATTAGCTCAGATTTTGCTATTTTCTACACATACCTTATATCTCCTTTGCAGACGGTGGACCCTCATTATGTCATGGACACTAAAAGAAATTGCATACGTAGTGGAAACACACTTCACCAGCCAAAGATCTATCGTTGCAGCCCAAAGGAAATTAATATTTTTTAAAGCGACCCAAAAGGTGACCGTGCGTGATGTTACAAACTTTTGTGAGACAGGTAATGCCAGCTGTAGTTGAAATGAGAGTGAGTTTATGTTCTCTTCATAGTGGTGACCATCTCAGGGATGGAATATTCAAATATTGAATAATATGCTGAATTCTTGTCTATCAGTTTTGTAATATAGCGAGTGCGATAGATAAACTGTCATCTGAATTATGCATAAATGAAAATAATACTGACATCTCATCTTCACAGTTATATTTACCAAAATTACACAAAAGTATTTTGAAATATTAAAGATAAATTTATTCAATAAAATACCCATTAGCTTTCAGAAAACTTTTGGATCTCCTGCAACTCTTTTGAACAGTCTTATTTTTTTTTAAGTTAGTGAATGCTGCCATAACCCGTGCTTTCAGTTCATCTTTAGTGTTACAAGATTTGTTGGTTTCTGACTAACCTGCGCTCCACACATAATAATCAACGAGGTTGCAGTTTGGAGAGTTAGGTGGCCAGATATAAGATATGATGAAGTCGCAGCAATTGTCTGATAGCCATAAATATATTCTCCTGCTTGTGCGGCATGGTGCAAAATCCTGTTGATAGACATAGGGTCATCCAGCAGTCACCCTATTTACCCAGAGCAGCACTAGCTCTTCAAGACGTTTAATGTTGTTTTCCGTATTGAGTCAGAGGCCCTCACCAACAAATTCGGGGTTCTTTTCTCATCAGAATGATCAAAATGAATTTTCGGGCTTCTGTACTTTTGTAATCACCATTAGACTCATCTAACTCTTTCAGAATCATCTGCACTGTCCTCAGATTGACATCCAAACACGCTAAAGTGTTCATATTGTATCTTCCAGTGCGAATGCTAAGCAGCACAGTACGTCTTTTCCAAAACTCTGGTGGAGTGAATTGCGTTATGGTGCTTTTTTCTCACAGACGGTGCCCATCTGACCCTACTATACTCTCCCGAACAAATACAGAACACCATGCATGACTGAAATTAAAATAGCGATAATTTACCCATTGCACCCTGTATATATTTGATAATCTGTGTCATTTTTATAATCCAAGATACATGCATTTAAAATGTGTCTCATCATTATCGAACATCCTGTCTAATTTCATAACATTCTATAACCTATAATATTAAATATTAAATCTAAACATTTGTGGTGTTTCCAGGACCTGAATTTCGGTTTATCCAGATCAATCATATTGTCGAAACATCAATTTGAAGTGGCAGCAGACTTCTACACTGAGTTTATTGTATTGGAGACAGATACTCCAACAGAAAAACACACGATTTGAAGACTATACTCATATTGACCAAACTTGGTAGACTATAGCACGTAAAGCCATAGTTTCAAAGGTAAACTCAGTCATGTCAGTGTTACACCAAGCCTTAAAACAGTCAAACACTCCTTAGTTATAAGTTTTTAACAGTAAATTTTCTTACAATATTTTTCTTTTAAAAATCAGACAAAAATATTTAAAAATAGGAAATTTTATAATTACACATTTCCCTCACAATGAAATTTATAAATTCGTAAATAATATATTTAATGCTTAGATGTTTTCCTGATAAGCGATAGCATTGAAGAAGCTATTAAATATATGACAAGTCTATGAATTAGATTTATTTTGTATCTTCTCTGATATTTATATCTTAGAAAGAAATTTATTATAAGTATGTTGTTAAAAAAAACCCAGAGATATTTAAAAAGTATGCATTCATTCATATAAATAAAACTGAAGATATCTATCGGTGTGTGTGTGTATGTGTGTGTGTGTCCTCACTGGTTTCTATTAACATACACTTCCACGCTTTTCATCCTATTTGTTTCAAAGCTTACAACCTCTTTCAAGTTTATTATTCTACACTTCAAAGAAAAAGAATTTGCGCATGGCGCTCAATTTAATCTTTGTTTAATTTCTTATTTTCAATTACTTCTTGTTAAAGATAAGTTCAACACAGACGCTTTTGCATTAGTACTAATTCTTTAAAAAATACAAGAGTTATCGCCTGTATTTAATGTCCACAGATATGGGTCGTATAAAAAGAATTAAAAGTATACTTATACTCTTCACATCCCGTGCAACGCCAGGTACTTATTGCTAGTATATAATATATACGGGTATATTAAAAACAAGGGAAGGAAGACAAAAAAAATATTTACCGTAAAACCAAAAATCGAAAAACTTATAACAAAAATAAATAAAAAAGGCGTTAACGGATTAATATATATATATTTTTTAAATATACTCTTTTTCAAAGGTATAAAACTTTGTATCTCCATAAATTGTATATGTATATATCCTTATACAAATCGATATCCAACTTTAAAATATTTTTTAGAAGTTAAAAACTTCCTTGAGATTTTAATTTTAGTTTTCATTCCACTCTAATAAATTGTTCTAATAATCAAAATAGTTGGTTCGATTCAGACCGGATTTAAATTGATCGGAACCTGTTTTTCCTCCGTATCAGTAAAATCTATAAGTTCGTCAATATTGAAAGATCTGTTAACACAAAACCATTCTCTTTCGTAAAAATCTTTCAAAAATAAAATATACTTTTCTACAAATCTATTTGAGGAAAAAAAATACTGATTTAAAATTTAATTAATCGGGCTAGAAACAAATATTACGTATTTTTAGTTTAAATTATAACAGAAAATCATTTTTAAAACAGGGCTGCTTTTTTTCTCTTGTTGAGTGATTTATTTAGTAATTATGAGATTTATTGACAATCTAATGTTTGTTGGCTTCAATTAAGGAGGCAGATGTGAAAAAACTTGATGAATACAACGTAAAAGCCTTTTTTTATTTTAATCTTCTTAACTACCCACAGTGTCACCGTTATATCCTCCGGCCTCCATCAGGTGTATGTCGATCCGGGTAATTTACTGGGTATTTTATTTAATTTACGGGGCTTTCCGTTCAAATAGGATACCTGCTCAGTACACACTGCCTGATAATGGCATTGAATTAACAATTAATATGTCACCACATTCACGAGCCAAGATTTTAATCCACTAGGCAATTGTCCTGTGGAATTTAAAGCTTTAAATCTCATCTACCTACAGATGAGCACTGTTGATTGTCACGTTTGACTGCACTCACCGAAGCCTCTCTTTTTTCTTTTTTTCTTTTTTTGCAGTTCTTTCTTTATTAGCAGCTCCCATATCATATTTATTTCGATACTAGACCTACTAAGAAGTTTTTATAAACTAGTGTATGCGCTGATTCTTTCAGTGTCCCTTCATGACAAGTATTTTTACTAAATTCTATACATAATCAGCCTTGCCTGATTGCCTCTCTTCCTCATTACTGCTTTTCAATGTTATTCCAAGCTAAATTTTACAACAGAGTTAATTTCATCTTTATACTCGTTGCAAACAACTGTAAGAAATGGAGTAAACACGTTATTGGTCATGTTCTCCCTTCTGAAAGCCTTGACTTAGCAGATAATTCTCCGTAGAGTAGATATCCTTCTGAATATAGTTCTGAGATAGTATGCACCGCAGATATTCTGAATCTTTTTTCCGATGGGCCTTTAACGTAAGGTAGACTGGCGTGTGGCAATTTTCTAGTCCGTCTTCTGGACTATTCTGTTTCTATCTGCAAACGTTGATGTGATGATTTGCATGATCCTTGTTCTGAAGGGTACGTTTGATGATCATTATTTTCACTTGGTAGATGTCTGGGTCTTTACTTAAGGCTTTTGTCTCTGGCTGTAAGCATTGAACGACCCATTTCTTTATACTGGATGGTGGTGATTGAAGTTGAGGTATTGTCCAGTAAAGGTTGACTTGTAACATAGAGATGTCTTAAACCAGTTCTCTGAGCGATTTATTAGTGGCCTGTAAAATACGGATGTCTTGAACCTATTTATTAGTGGCTTGTAACATAGGGATGTATTGAACTTATTCTCCAAACGATATATTAGTGACTTGTAACATAGGGGTGTCTTAAACCTGTTCTCTGAGCGATTTATTAGTGGTTTGTAACATACGGTTGTTTTAAACCCGTTCTCTGAGCGATTTATTAGTGACTTGTAAGATACGGATGTCTTGAACCTGTTCCCTGAGTGAGTTATTAGTGGCTTGTAAAATACGGATGTCTTCAACCCGTTCTCTGATTGATTTATTAGCGTAACATACGGATGTCTTGAACCCATTCTCTCAGCGAGTTATTAGTGGCTTTGAACATTCGGATGTCTTGAACATGTTGTCTAAGCGAGTTATTAATGGCTTGTAACATAGGGATGTCTTGGAACCGTTCTGTGAGCGGGGTATGTGTGGCTTGTAACATGGAGATGTCTTGAACCCGTTCTCTGAGCGAGTTATTAGTTGCTTGTAACATACGGATGTCTTGAACCTGTTTTCTGGGCGATTTATAAGTGGCTTTTAACACGTGGGTGTCTTAAAGTCGTTCTTTGAGCGAGTTATTAGTAGCTTGTAAGATACGGATGTCTTGAACCCGTTTGATGAGCGAGTAATTAGTGGCTTGTAACATACGCATGTCTTGAACCTTTTGTCTGAGCGATTTATTCTTGGCTTGTAACATAAGGATGTCTTCAACCCGTTCTCTGAGCGAGCTATTAGTGGCTTGTTACATACAGATGTCTTGAACCTGTTCTCTAAGCGATTTATTTTCCGCTTGTAACATAGAGATTTCTTGAACCCGTTCTCTGAGCAAATTATTAGTAGCTTTTAACATACGGATGTCTTGAACCTGTTGTCTGAGCGAGTTATTTGTGGTTGTAACATAGGGATGTCTTGGACACGTTCTCTGAGCGGTGTATGTGTGGCTTGTAACATATAGATATCTTGAACCCGTTTTCTGGGCGATTTACGTTTGGCTTGTAACATAGGGATGCCTTGAACCCGTTCTCTGGGCGAGTTATTAGTGATTTTTAACATTAGTATGTTATGAACCTGTTGTCTGAACGATTTATTAGTGGCTTGTAACATTCGGATGTTTTGAACCTGTTCTCTAAGCGTTTTTGTTTTTTGCTTGTAACATAAAGATGTCTTGAACCCGTTCTCTGAACTATTTATTAGTGGCTTGTAATATACGAATCTCTTGAAGCTGTTTTCTGGGCAATTTATAAGCGGTTTGTAACATATGAATGTCTTAAAAACCCGTTCTTTGAGCAAGTTATTAGTGTCTTGTAATATACGGATGTCTTGAACCTGTTATCTAAGCGATTTATTAGTGGTTTGTAACATACGGATGTCTTCAACATGTTCTCTAAGCGAGTTATTAGTGGCTTGTAAGATAGGGATGTCTTGAACCTGTTCTCTGAGCGGGATATGAGTGGCTTGTAACATAGAGATGTAATTAACCTGTTCTCTGAGCGATTTACTTTTGGCTTGTAACATAGGGATGTCTTCAGTCCGTTCTCTGAGCGAGTTATTAGTGGCTAGTAACATACGGTGTCTTGAACTCGTTCTCTGAGCGAGTTATTGTAAATTTATTATTAGGAAGTATAGTTTTACTTAATAACAATATCCCCTTAACGGCTTCAAATTAACACAAAAGTTTAACAGATTTAAAACTATATAAATTATTCTAATTAAAATTTAAAAACATGAAATCAATTCTTGTAAAAATTCATTATTTATCGGAAACATTTTTCTTAAGATAATGCTGTCCATAATATATTTTATTTTAAAAGCAATTAAAAGCTTTTCTAATTAAATAATGTCTTAGTTTTATTGCATTTTTTATTTTACGATTCAGAGCAGATTTTCTGTAACTTGAGATCATATTTTTTTAAAAATTAATGATTTAAACTTTACAAGGACTTCTATGTATAACTAATATAATCATTAAAAGGTACAAAAATTAATTTCTTAAAATTTTCTAAAATTAAATAAGTGGAAGATGACAGTTGTAACAAAATAGTTTTACCAAGATTTTCTAAAAAAAGAAACATTTATAAAATCATTTAATTCATTTGTGAATAAGTCATGAAAGTTTCATTAAAATCTGACAATTAATTATTTCATATATATATATATATATATATAGTGTTTAATTATTATAGTATTTGCGCTTAAGTTGTTGTTTTTAGTAGTTTTGCTGATAAAATTTATTTTGGCAAGCAGGGTTTTTTGTAAAATGCCCGACATCGGGGTGTAGATAGAGCGTTGATAAGTAAAAAGAAATTGTCTCGTTAACAGTGCAGATTCATGCTGACTCCGAAGTTTCGTGAGGGGAACCGTTATGATGTTTTTAATCATCAAGGCTGTTTATATATATATATATATATATATATATATATATATATATATTGATTGATTGATTGATTGATTGATCGATTACTTAGTTTTTGATCACAATAAAATTAGACCAGTGCACATTTGTATTAAAAAGTGTTCAATACAATTATATTGTAGAACATTTGAATATTTTCCATTTGTAAACGAGTTATTACGCGACCTAGGTTTCTACCATGAGTGGTGTCTTCAGGCGATTTACAAATCGCCTGAAGACACCACTCATGGTAGAAACCTAGGTCGCGTAATAACTTGTTTACAATTGAAAAAAAACAAAAAAATATGTATATATATATCCGTAGCTTGACACAATAGAATTTATCCTAACCTTTCACAGTTCGATCACACCACAAACAGATTATTATAGACTTAACTTATTAATATATATAAGGCTGTGCAGAAAACTTCCCAGCGTGACCAAGAATGAATTAAAATTAAGACGTTTTGTGAAAGAGTCAGATACTTGGAAATGAATCGATGTGAGACCGTTTCAACCCTTACCCTTATACACCTTTTGTATTAACTGTTCAATAGCAGGCATCTCAGGAACTAATTATTGAAATTTTTCTAGTCTGATATTGTAGCACACTGTAGGGTACAATTTTTTATACTACCACTGGTGCGCAAGAGTAGTTAGCAAATCATCGCTATACCGTTGTTTGTACTGCTCACTTATTCTGATTTATTTGTGAGCTTTTCGCTCAAACGGGGTAATAATCTTCCTTCTAAAATCCCGGTAAGGAAAATTTGTTCCCGAAAAATAAGCACAGGAACTTCAAAACGTTCTCTTGTCTCCGGCCAGTCTTAAATTTGTTCGGAAGCGCTTTAAAATCTACTCAATTCTGGTTTAGAGCCAATGACTCCCTTCAAAGAAATCCGAAATAAAAACCAAAAAAGAGTTTCCTGATCGGGGTAAATCATCCTCGGCCAACAACTACCGCCAATATGGTCATCCTCCCCCAATTCTTGTATTACTTATACACTTATCTCATTTGTGGAAACCCCCTACTCCACCACGTCTCAAATTGGCTGAAAGCAGTAACCGTTTATCATCATTGAAAAACGTTTTGGACCTTTTCTCCCCGATTGGTCATCGTACTGAATTTGGTTTAGGCCCGTAGAAGAAGAGGTCACGGTTTGGGGCAGAGGTGATGGTGGTGAGTAATGAATAATAACAAAAGTAAAAAAGCACGGAAAAGAAAATTGAGAAAAAAGAAAATGTTTATTGCAAACCGTTTTCTTTCAGTCCTCACCAGTCATCCATCTCTCTCTCTCTCTCTCTCTCTCTCTCTAAAGATCCGTGTATTTTCACACCCACCCACAGACACTATTACTCTTTATTTATCATTTTTCCTTCTATACTCATTCTCTCTATCTATATAATTCTCTATCTTTGTTACTCCTTCTCTCTATGTGTATCAGACTTTCCATTAAATTACGAATTCATCTTCCATTTACTCTCTCTATTTACCATTCTTTCTGGCTCTTTCTTTTTCCCTCCTCTCTCTCTCTCTTTCTCTCTCTCTCTCTCTCTCTCTCTCTCTCTCTCGCTCTCTGTATATATATATTTTTTTTGGTCTTTTTCACGCATATTCTTTCTGTCTTAATCCTTCTATCTCTTTTTCTCTCCATCCCTCACATACACACACTTTCTTTCATTCTTTCTGCCGGTACATGTCACTTATGTGTACCTACTGTAGTTCAATAATTTCGAATCTCGTGTAATAAGGTCAATCCTTACTAGTGTAAGTACGAATCGATTTCAGAATTTGCGAAAGCTCGAAAATTACTAGCTTATTCTGCTGAACACTTTCAGATTAGGGTGTAAGGGTCTGAACATTTTCAAATTAGGAAGTAAGGGTCAGAACATTTTCAGATTAGGAAGTAAGGGTCATTGTGTTAATCTGGTTGATCTTTAGTCGTAAGATCGATCTTTATTGGGATCAAATAATTTGAAACTTCATTTAAAACGAAGTTTTATCATTTGACTCTGAAATGATGATTAGTATGTTAACTATTTCGATCTAATAATGAACTATCCATATCCTGCGCTCTATACTGGTGATCTTGTGCCAGTCAAGTAGAACATTGTCATTTATTTGACAGACATATCAAGTCATTTACTTTGATAAAGTCCCTCGGAGGACGAAACAACGTATATATATATATATATATATATATATATATATATATATATATATATATAGCCCAGAATTAGCCCAGAATGAAAAAGGAACGAAGAAAAATTTTACAGAGTTCAAAACATTAATTTAAAACAGTGCTCAATATAAAATAGAACTATGAATATTTATTATAATTTGTAGTTTAGAACATGCACAGATTATCATCTACTGCAAAACGATTTGTCTTTGGCCATAAAATACGCCTTAGTTTCCGATATCTCTTCTTCATTGGAGCCAAATCCCTTTCCCTGGAACACTCATTTGAGATCTATTCAAACAGCCGGTAGTCGCTAGGGGCCAGATCTGGAGAATAGGGTGGATGCGGAAGCAATTCCAAGTGCAATTCGTTGAGATCGACAAGGTGCGTTGTTTTGGTGAAAGATCACTTTTTCTTCTTTATTTGTGTCAGTTTTTTTGGCGATTTCTTCCTTCAGACGCAAAAATAATGTTATATAAAGTTCGCTATTGATGGTTCTTCCTTTCTCGAGGTAATCGATGAACAAAATACTTTACGCATTCCAAAATATGGAGGCCAAAACCTTCTTTCTTTGGTCGCTTTAGACGCCTTTCACTTGCTACTGCCCACTCAGCTGACTGCCGATTTGACTCCGGATTGAAGTGGTGGATCCATTTTGCATCCATTGTCACATATTTACGCAAAAACTCCTTCTTGTTGCATAGAAACAGTTGCAAACAACGCTCTGAATCGTCGACACAGTGTTGTTTTTGATCGACTGTGAGCAAACACAGCAACCATTTTGAATACAGCTTTCTCAATGACAAATGTTCATGCAAAATGGTGAATACACTACCTTCTGATATGTTCAACTCCTTTGCTTTCTCACGCAACTTCATTTACGATTGGCCAAAACGAGTTTGTGTTTTGTTTTGTTTTTTGTTTGTTTGTTTGTTTTGGTTTTTTTTGTTTGTTTGTTTGTTTTTTTGTTTTTTTTTTTGTTTGTTTGTTTGTTTTTGTTTTTGTTTTTGTTTTTTTGTTTGTTTGTTTTTTGTTTTTGTTTTTTTGGTATTTTGGTTTTCTGAAACAACTGCCGATTTTGCGTTCAGCCTCATTTGTGTCTGTACGACCGCGTTTCAAGTCAGCATATCACCTCTTAAACGTTGTTTCCGACGGAGCGGTGTCCAAAATAAAACTTATCAAGCCATTGCTTTGCTTGAACAGTAATTTTTCCTTATCAGAAAGCAATACTTTACCAACACACGAAATTCAGATGTTTTTATTGTTTTGAAATTTTGTAACAGTAGCTTCAGTTAAATAATTGTAATTTGTAAACTAATAATCCGATTGAGTTTAAATTCATATAACCGGAAGTTCCGGCTATATGAATTTTTGTAACATATTTGTCTTAATAAATTTTTGTTTTGGATCGTTGCTGATAAAGCGGGAGTTTTCTCGCTGAAGTAACTATTAAACGTAATGTAATTTTCGGAAATTTTTTATATAATATATATATATATATATACATGTCGGAAGGTATCCAATGTTGTATTCATGTTGTTAACGCTCCAAAGTTTGAAATAAATGCGAATGCATATATTCTGGCTGTGGGAGATTTTAATTATTGTTATGCATTTCAAAGGCATTTTCCTAGACTGATTATTTCTCAATTTTCATTTTTTTTCTTAAAAATGACAGTCGAAAGTAGTTGGGACATGATTTTGAATAGTTTTTTTTTTTCAAAGTCCAACCCCAAAAGACTAAATCGGTACCAAGAGAAACTCGTCAAAAAAATCAACAGACGTTCCCTGTACTATATCTGTCTGTCTTTATCTCTATCTCTCTCTCTTTCTCTCCCTCTCTTTTTATCTCTCTCCACCCCCCCCCACACACACATATATATATGTATGTGTGTATATATATATATATATATATATATATATATATATATATATATATATATGCACAGAAGTAACATATGCATAGAATTAGCCAATACTAGCCAATAACAGGAACTTGTCCGTTTCCCAACACTTACACGAATGGAGTGAAGGTAAATTCAGAGTAATGCCTATCTACAAAAATGCAGATTATGACGCACTCATGATGCAGAAAGAAATATTTATAAAAAAAGTACAAACCTTCCCTCAGCAAAACAACATGAAAATCCGAAGATACACACACACAAACACGCTAAATTTAAACGCGCTAAGAAAAAAAAATCGCGAACCATTGCAAAAAGTAATATTTCATAATCAAACAAAAAAGATAGGTGACCAATAGAATTGAATAAAAATCACTTCAAACAATTTTTAAGTATAAAGACGAAATAAAATTTCAAATGTCAGTGTAAAAGAAATTTTCTGGACAACGAAAGGTGAATTATTTGATTTCACGAGCAAGTGTCAAGAAGTAAAAAGCAACAAACAAACACGCACGCATATGAAGTTTCTGACCTGCACACCAACCATACCCGATATTTTCCATAGTCAAAAAGACAAACGGATCTCGGATCTCGATATGCAAAGTAACACGTTTATTCGCCTGAAGAGAGTCAACTTTAAACTCGAAACACGTGTAGCGACACAAATACCGTCATGGATACTTAATATATTCTGCAAAAAGCCAATAATAATAATAATAATAATAATAATAATAATAAACTTTAAACAAAATATTTACAGCTTCTTGCACTTTTTCTTTTATACCAGTTTCTCTCGTTGGAACAACCCGTATTTCTGTTTTATATATATATATATATTTCTGTTATATATATATATATATATATATATATATATGTGTGTGTGTGTGTGTGTGTGTGTGTGTGTGTGTGTGTGTGTGTGTGTGTGTGGTAATTATAATATATAAAGAAATATTCGGAATTCATTGACCGAGTAACCAGCACTTTTATCGGTTAAATTTTACAAAATTTTTCTCTTAGAAAACTTTCAGGAAAATAGTATTCTCAAGTCTAGTAACTGACTGTTATCGCTCTTTCCAGTATTGATGGGGCTTTCTTACTTAACCCTTTGGTTTGAAGCAGTGTGGAATGTCTAAATCCTGATTGTCATTATTTTCTCTTTGAGTTACATATGCTATCCATTTTAGTTGTTGCTGTTGGTGAAATTCCTCAAAATTTGTAATTTCTGTTATCTAGTACAGTTCTTTGTAATTGTTAGAGATTCGAAGAAAAATCATCTTTGCTGAAACACACTTGATTCACACACTTGAATCCATTTTAACCATCGATTTGAGAAATTGGTTGTTTACAGCCGACAGTTTACATATTTCTGAAAGGGTTTGGCACCATGCTTAGCATCCATATGAATATTTCAATCTGACGAGATTATTTAAAAACATAGCTTGAGTTTATGTTTTGGTTTTGTAGCAGTTTGCAGTGTTATGCAAAACAGCTCCTAGTACAACATTATTCCATATTGAAATTCCTTATCTCCTATACTAAATTTTGTTGTAACTGATCCATACAATGAGGTATTTGAAGTAAAACACTGGCGCCAATGGCATATATCGGAGCGCAGTGTTATTTCTTTTCTCGATGTCTTCGTAAACAGAACTGACTTAAGTTTTCTCACATCGATGTACTGGACACCGACCTTCACGAGTGTACAATACAGTAAAAGATCGAACGTTCATTCATTAGGCTCTGGTAATATGCTATGAAACAAAATTACATTCAGAAATTAACTTATAAATAAATTTGTGAGCTAAAACGGATATCTCATGGATATTGGTGAGGTAATCATTCGGGATAAAAAGGTTACAGTTTGCTAAACCTAAGCAGATGTCTCGTTTAGTTGCATATACTGTGGATTGGTAATTACGTTTGCAAGGTAAATTTCTGTATGTGTAAAAAAACTGTTGTCTGTCAATTTACGTATTATCTTTGTTGCTAAACCAAAGCTGAGATCGATCCTGAAAGATGTTCTACCTCCCCATCTTATCAGTTCGGCAATTTGTCAATTCAAATGCCAGTCCGAAGCTGACTATGTAGATAAAATAAGTCAATGATCGGAAACAAAGATCAATGAGAACCTACCAGCCAATCTTCCCAACGTGGAGAATTTGCATAGGTACGTGAATACAACTGGTTTGATGAGAGCCAAACATTAAAAAGAAGAATAAAAACAATGTACCCGTTTTAGAACTGAGACATATTCGCATTATTGAGGAAGGCTAATTTTAATTTCATTTGAAGGTGTTGGAATAAATTTACATTAAGTCCTACCAGCCGTCTCTCTGTAAGCAAAAGGAATGGCTGCTAGGCTTAGATGTAATTTACTTATAATTGCCAAATGTCTTATATATGATTTGATCTTGGTGGTCATCTTAGTTTCTGAATATATTTCATGTTCTCAATCAACCTGCTTTTTTGTTAATAGTATTACGATATTGCCACTTTAATCGTATTGCCACTTTAGGAGTAGATAAGTTCGTCTGTTGTCCGGTTCTATACTTCTAACGTCTCAGTCAGAATTCTGAAATATTATTCACTATTTATTTCATTTTCTCTCTCTTATCCATTAATAGGAGGAGATAGTTTTGTCTATCGTCCAGTTCACACGTCTCCACGGTCTTTTGAACAGGAGTAGAGATTTACCCTTTGTTTCCTTTTTTGGATTGCGGTTCAAGTCTGCTTCAGTTCCGTAGTCCTAAAGCTTGTCCTTTCCTGCGCTAATATAACTCCATGCCTTGAATGGCTTTTTTATATACGATAATATCTTGTTAGGTCTTTTTGTCAATTTTTCTTCTTGTTTTTACGTTTTTATCACTTACATGAAATTTTCAACTATGCAAAAGTTTAAATTTTGAAAGCCAGGCTTTATCTCCCTGGAAGATCTTATTTGTCTGATTTGGCGATTTGCTAAGATCGTTTAGGAATATGTTTAATGTGGATCAGAAATGTCACTTACTCGATTTCGACGGATACATACATAAAAGTTCAAATCTCTTTTTTTTTCGTTCTTTATAATCTTTAAGATTTTTTCTACATTCCTCTCGTTTGTCTCTCCCCACCCCAGCACCATCCGTTTTCTTGTTTTTATCAACAAAGTTAAAGTGCGATTAAGGAGGTTATAACAAGTCATTGATGAAATTACGAGAAAAAGAGAAAGAGATAT